>JASVER010000009.1:2853759-3075228 GCA_030449065.1 Oceanodroma leucorhoa | reverse complement strand
AGAGCATGTGAGCTGAAAAGTCCTTGAGAAAGTAGACTACCTAGCAGCAACTAAAAACATCAGTGTGTTATCAACATTCTTCTTACACTAAATCCAAAACATAGCACTATACCAACTACTAGAAAGAAAATTAATTCCACCCCAGCCAAAACCAGGACAGAAACGTACTACCTAGACGTATGGGTGAGCAGGAGAAGTCCTTGAGCATCTCATGGCCAGACTTTGCAAATATTTTTTATAGGTAGTCAGCAAACACCTTTAGGAAAAGCCTTAAGAAATAATGTCTGCACAACTAAAATGATCAGTAGCTAACAAGGTACTAGTGCAAGGTACTAAAGTGCAACAACTAATAGTGATAAAGCTGGGCTTTGCTAGATGTGTGCTCATAATGATAGGACATTCTTGCACTGAGCAAACACACCGCAGTATCAGTTTATGCCTGCAATGCCAGGGTGGTTTAAAAGCTATACAGCTCATACTCATGAAAAACAAATAATCCTCTTTTAATCCTAGCAAATGGTCATCGGAAGCACACAATTGCCCTTCATAATGTCCTTTGGAGTATTTCGAGGTAACCCATAAATATAATCAATTCTTAAATAATGACRTGCCTTGTCTGAGCTCTGCTATTCAGTCAAAAATCCCTTTATATCCGATATGAAATGGCAGCCACAGAAGCAAAATTATGAAAATCCCCATTTCCTTGCTAGTGGAAAATGAGCATGGAAGGAGGTGCTGTTGCAGTCTCTTGCTAGCCTATTTTTATACTGTAATCATGTTACAGAGAATTCAGCCCCTGTCTAATCGCTAATCTTTGCCTATGTATGTGCCATATGGCTCATTGCTGAGYATCAGAGGATGAGGACTCTGTTTATTAGACTCTTCTTGCTTACCTTATTATGGGTGAAGAAAAAGACTGATTAATGCATTTCATGCCAAGATGAAAGCGGAGGCAAGGTATACCGGCCTTGGGAGAATGACTGCGCTTCCTTTGTAAGGACTTACTTCCCGGGACTTCTGAAGGGAGGTTCAATTCSGCTTTCAAGTCATGGGCTGAAAACTGCTTGTCTGAGAGAGGTTTTAATTAACAACAAGGAAAAAAACCCTGGTGGCATCATCAGTTTTAAAGGTATTAAAAAATGTCTGTTTCTTAAAAATGAGCCTGCTAGAAGTTCCCTTAATCAATCCGATCTGGCTTTGTCAGTCTCCTGTGACCTGCTTGCCCTGCTCCGACGTGGGGCTGCTTGGCGAGGATGGAGCCATGCTGGTGAGGGCTGCGCGCCCCGGCTCCCCGTGGGACACTGCCTCTGGGAAACACGGGGTTATTGCGCCGGCATGGGCTCCAACCTTTCCAAACCCCTTCCCCTCCAATCAAGGATTATTTCCTAAAAAACAACCTTCTCACTTGCTTGGCTTTAACTCCTGTTCTGCCTGTCAAAGTTTCCAGTGGAGGCTGGAGCTCCCAGGGGCATCTTAAAGACAAACCGGATCGGATGGGCCAAAACATGCTCTTACCTAGGACATAGTTCAGGGGTGTATCATCAAATACCTGCCTAGCTTGCTGTGAAGTGTAAGGCCATGTTCAAAGTGGTTTCGGTTTGTTTTGTTAAAGCCATGCTTGAAGATGTGTGTTTACTTTGCTAATTCAGAGCCTTACACTGCTGCAAAAGGCATAAATGAGATGCAGAAGTTGGAAGTAGACAAATTCAGGCTCAAATGAAGCCAGGACAGGTTTTGCTTCTGATGGGTGCTGGGGTGCTCCAGCAGAAAGTGCCTGTTTGGCACAGGGCGTTGTTCGATGGCATCTATGGCTCGTGTTAGGTGGTGCCAAACCAGCCCCTCCTGGCCGTTTTGGGTAATTATGAAAGCGGGAACTCCAGTGCTGCTGGAGTCAACAGGGCTGCAGCGCCTCTGCTTTCATGGCAACTCAGCCAGCAAGCTGAATGCCACTGCAGAGGAAAGCTACTTGTGAGTTTGGGAGGAAAGGCCTGAAGACCTGGAGCCACG
This sequence comes from Oceanodroma leucorhoa, assembly GCA_030449065.1. NCBI lineage: Eukaryota > Metazoa > Chordata > Aves > Procellariiformes > Oceanodroma > Oceanodroma leucorhoa. Next base: position 3,073,221 of record JASVER010000009.1, on the reverse strand, counting down.
AAGGACGAGTCCCTCCAGCTCTTTTCCTGCGTTCATAGGTGGACAAGAACAGACAGACCCAAGCTGCCCTGCCCTGGCACCCATGAAAGCACATTTAGCCAGCGTTGCCCACCTCGAAAGGCACTTCTTCACGCAGGAGCTGCCCTGCATTACCCAGTGCCAGGCTGAACACGAGGCTGGGCTGCGCTAAACGCAGCGCTGCCTCCAGATCCRAGCAGGCTCCTGCCGTGCCAGCCTGGAGCTTGGGCAGAAGACCTCTGCTGGCTGCATCCACCTGCCCCAACAGGTCTTAAACTGACCGTAATCTGGGTTTGTGCTCTAATCCCATCTGCCTGTCATGATCTTTTCAAGTTTTTTTGGATTTCTTGTGGGTGGAGGCAGAAGAGGCATGGCCGCACACTCTCCTGAAGAATGAGGCGTGTGTGAGCAGAACCTATTTGCTTTGTTGCACAGTCCTCACCCACAGYGGGCTCGGGTGGGGGCAAGAGCACAGCTCTGCCGTGTGCTGGGGAGACCTTACGGGCTCAGAGTTTCACTGCAAATGCTCTTCATCAGCATGCAGGAATACTTAGGAGCTGGGAGAGCTCTTCATCACCAATGTCTTGCTTCATTTACAATTACTTGCTTCAATGTCTTGCTTCATTTCATGAGCTTCTCCTGCAGTTGGCTGAGCACCAGATTCAGGCACAAATACACAAGCTTTTGTGCAGTTTTATAGGCTCAGATTTCCTGTTCCATGGGTAATGCTAAGCCTCAGGAATCCTGTTTGGAGAGTGCTGCTAAAACTCCAGTCCAGTGGGCTTCTAGCAGGAAAGAAAGGTGATGCTGAGTTGAACACCACATTGAGTAATAGAGCCAAATTTATTCCTGGTGAAATGCAGGCCATGTCAGGGAGACTAAACAAATGTTTGGTCCATGAAGCTTAGAGTCACCAGGCATCCCTAGCTATTCTTAAAAGGTTTCCTTAATGACATTGATTAGATTATTAGAGAGGAACTTGCAAGAACCCACGTYACTGCTGAGTTTGCAGACTCATATCAATGTAGCATTGCCAAGGTTTGCTCCCGAGCCAGGCTTGCTCCCTTCGCAGGATTGCTAGAGTAGTTTTATTGGCGAGTATCCTCTGCAAAGATTATTGATAGTAAGTAAGTGTGTTCTGATGATGACATATGCAACTCCTTTTGCTATTAGCAGGCTAAGAAATTGCCATTACTTTCAGTCACAATACATAAAATAACAACTGCATTCATGACCCTTAATGTTATGAAGGCACTTAAGGGTTTGTTTTGTATGAATATAATTTTAAGGTGCTCAGCAGCTGGGAGTGACTGACTATGCAATACAGTGTGGCATATATAATTGGTGAGAGTTGAAGTTGAAATTATTCACAAATCTTAAATTCCTTCCCAAATTCTTTTCCCCATTGTTTGCATGCTGCATTACTTAATTGGAGCAGATCTGCATCCTGATCAGCGCTGCTGTGGGCAGGGCTCAGTAACCACGGTATTTCCCAAGAGTTTCATGACTTTGTCTCAGCCAGGCTGACACTAGCTGAATACTTGGCTGCCACACTCAGGAAGCCTTCAGTGAAGATGATGTAAGCTTTGCAGGTGTAGATGAAAGTGGAATTGAATTTGGCCTTTAGTTATTCTTTGTTGTGTAGGACTGACATGACTGATAAGCTGAGGGGGAAAAAATATTGAGGAAAAAAATGAAACACATCTAAGTTTCCTTCCAGTGAATTCCAGCACTCGAACCGGTGCTGTCTGCCTTTACAGAAACCAGCTGTAGTAGGCTGGGAAGCGCTCTCATGTTGCCTAGGGCATAGCTGTGATCAAACAACCTCAGCTTGCCTCTCACAAAGCTTTCTTCGTGCACCTGATATGGGATCCTGCCTTAGATAATGAATCATGATGCATTTAAAAGAAATTAAAGGATTCACGTCAAACTCTGCCTCTAACCCAAACCAGCACCTTGATCATTCCTCCTGTGCGCAGTGCGGCAGGGCAGCAGCAATCCCGGGCATTCGCTCATGGACTGAGCGTCCGCAAATATGGGTCACTGCCATCTGAGAGGCAGAATCAATATTTCAGGGTGCATTGCTCCTCTAGCTTACAAGTTTAATTGAAGGGGTAGGAGAAGTAAAATTAATTTTTAAACAACCTGACTGGAGGGCAAAAATCATCTTAATTAAATCTCATTCCCTCTTCCTCTGATCCAGCAGGCAGATGGTGCTTCCCTCCTGCACTTTGAAGAGGTTAGCCCAGAGAGGCTCCCAGAGAAAGCAGATCTGAGACTGTCAGAGCTCACTTCCAGACAGGTTTCCACTGCAGGGATCACTGACGTTGCCTGTCTGTCCATGGACCGGAGAATTTGAAGACGACAGACAGGATTAGAGGGACATGCTCCCAACCCTATCCTTCCATGGTGAAAGAAGTGGGTCAGTTCTTTTGGAAAATTTTAGGGTTTTTTCCCTTTGTGATTGTGCTTCTATTTATTCACTGAGTTTTGAGCACAACTGCTTACACCCTGGGCTGGCTTTCTCGAGAGGAGGTGCTGGGGAAGGTCCCCGGGACAGGGGGCTGCCACACAACGCTGGCAGTGCCTCGCTGGCATATGCACCCACGGCACCGCTTTGCATTTGGCTTTGCCTGTGGTTCATATTTTCAGGCTTTACTCTCTGGCCGTGAAGCTAGAAGCAGGTTGCTTTTTATTTATTTTATTTTTTTTTTWAAAAAAGCTGTGGCTTTCTTCTCTTTACTTACCTCCACAGAACTGGAATTCCAGGGAAGGGTTGGGGGGTGGTAGAAATCCAACTGTTAGAAGATTGTGATAAAAAAGGTGAAAATTTGCTTTTCTGAGAAAACAGCTTAGTCCCCCCACCCCTGTCAGATTAAATATTTGTTCTGCATTGCAAACACAGCTGCCAGCCTGGCTTCCCCAAAYGCCACGTCCTCCAGGCCCCAGTGAAGGAGCAGGGCAGAGGCCAGCAGCAATAGCGAGGTGTCCTTCTGCAGGGCTTCTGGGCGAGGAGACCTTGCCAAGGCACCCTGCCTCTCTGCTAAAGCCCCCTGCCGTGGTGGAAACGACTGGGGAAGGAGGAATACATTAGTSTCTATCTCACACTGATGAGAAGAGGTTAAAGGCTGGGAGGCTGAGAGGGCAGCTGCACTTCAGAGGAGAGAAAAGCGAGCGGTGCGGCAGAGGAAGGAGAAAGCCGGGGAGGAGGGAAGCCAGGGAATGCTTCCCCTCTGGGGCAGCAGCAGCTTTCTTTTGAAGACCAGGAGCAGCGCATCTYTGAAGTTTGTTTCCAGCTGAGTACATAAGAGCTCTGGGGGTGTTCGCATAACAGAGATGCCTGGCAGTAGTTCCAGGGATTGTGCAAGGGCTGCCAYGAAGTCAACCAAGAATGAGACTAAGGAGCCACTCCCCAGCTGGAGCAGAGGGGTGGGACTGCCAGCCAGGGMCCCACTCCCTAACCAACTGCAAGGATGAGGTGGAGCAGCTGGAAAACTACTCCTCCCACTGCAGAGACATTTCATTCCCACCCCAGAAGAGCCTGCCCACAGCCAGGGGAGTTGCTGTCCACCTCTAGCAAATCATTAGAACCAGGCTGACTTCAAGCCCCTGGACCACGGGATGTTAGACAGCATTGTACGAGCCAAAGATAGTTTAAATGCTGCTTTTTTAACCCATTTGTAGAACATCTTTAAATCCCTGGTCCTTATGGGACACTAGATGCCTTCAGGAACCTCTGGCTACATCTAGCCATGACCATGGGAATGCCTTTCTGGCATGCTATGGTTTCTCTGCCTGGACACCATCACTTCCAGCATCCTCCGGTCATGCTAGAAGACACACATCCCAGGCCACCCACCTGGGATCAGTGATAAGTTGATGAGTGTGTGGGGCACAGGGACAGTCTGCAAGGGCTACCTAATGCTTTGTGTGTGGCATGTGGTGACATGAGTACCCACAGCAGCCAGCTCCCCATTGCCYTGAGGAGGGGACTCTGTCCCCAGAGTAGGACAATAGTCAAACTGGGTGGCTGTTGTGTGGGTGAGACACAAAGCAGCGTGTGAAGGCTGTTGGTGGATCGCCAACCAGCTCGCTCGGACGTGAAATTACTCTTTATTTCCACTGTAATCAAGATTTTTGAGAGCTATTGTTATGCCTTATGCGGATGCAGCACCACTCAACGTTGCCAGCACTGAGTTACACCCACGTACATCTTTAGGTATGTCCCCTGGTGGTTATCAAACATGTGTCCTGAATGCGATGGCAAGATCAGAGTGTTCCTAAACTGCTGATTGCTGCAGCCTGGGAAATACGTGGGTAAAGTTTTATGGTGTTTGTGTCTTTTCAGCATAGTCTTCCCTCTGCATCCAGTAGACACTGCCTTGATATGGCTGTCAAGGCATGCCACAGATATTGCGTAAATAAATGTGGAAAATGTGTTTTCTGAGGAGCGCTGCYGCACGTGCCACAGCCAGCTGGACCTACGAGTTACGGAACATGATGAAATGTTTCCCTGCTTGTTCTTACTGAGAGATATTTCAGTACTATTTCCCTGGTGATTCAAAACSTGTTTCTTCATGCTTCAAAACTAGGTGCTACATGCTGGGGACGACTTGCATAATCTGTTTCCAATGACAGAGTTCAAACATTTCTRATACTTACATGAAGAAAAATGGAGCAAGGTTTCATGTTTGCTAACGCCACACCTCAAGCAGCTTTGCTTAAAAATAGTGATATTTTTACAAAACGACAAATACTGGATTGTTGTTATCTTTGTGTTCCTGATTTCTGAGCCTTCATGATATGGCTAATCTAAATTTTCCTATTTTCTTTGCGAATATGAGTGCTGGATACTTTCTTGTTAATCTGAAAGGACTTTACTCTTGCATAATTATGAGTGTGCAGGAGCTTGGGCTTTATGAAAAACATCATATCTTGGAAATTCTTGATAAAATTACAAGAACTGGCAAACCTGATGTTTTAGAAAATAAAAAATCTTTTGTCTTTATCTATGTCAACTACAAAACAAAACAAAAAGATTATCTTTTTTTCTTTTATGTGTATACTTTTGAACTGAGTCAAGCCTGGAAAATTTCAGTCCTCCCAGAAAAGATTTCACAAGATTTTATTAGTAACTAAAAAGGAGTTTGTATCATAGTACACAACTCATAGTATTTGCCACCCAAAAATCAATTTATAAAACATGTTGGGTAACAGAAGGTAGCTCAGCATGTGGCTGATGACAGTAACACAGGTTAAGGTTCAGATTCATTTGAAAGAACATGGTCCACAGGTTAAAAGAAATACTGTAAGTAGTAGTTCAGTTAGAAAATATGCAGGAAGGCCTGTATAATTAAGGATGCTTAATTGAGTATTCTAGAGAAATATATGTAGTTATGCTAAAGCCTGAATGGTGAATTAGATAGTGATGAATATTAAGATGTATTAGTATGTAGCTGGGTTCTGGGTCTACGGGCCTTAGGCACAACTCATTGATGATTCTTGTTGCCTCCTAACTTAGGGGTTGGAGGGAAAAGGCCACACAAAGCTTTCATGGCAAATCCTGTCTTTCTAATGAAATGGCTGCCCACATCACTGCCTGGCCAAGGTGAGGCAGGAATTGTCTCCTAAGTTGAAAGAAGTATTACATCAATTCCTTTGATTTTTACTCAACTTCAGACCAAGCTTTCTGTCGAGAGGGTTTGCCAGGTGAATGAGCTGCTGCACTGAATTTGATCAATGTCTAAGCTGTTTAGCTTAATTTGGAAGACAGTTCAGAAGCTGAATGTACAGGTACCCGTAGTGGACAATTATATAAAAATTTGCCTGTAGGGRTAGTTTCCTATAATGCCAGTTATTCACTATGTGGCTTGGACTTTGGTATGTGAAGGGCTCATTTGTTAATTATCACTTTGCATGGCAAAGTACAGGCCACTAGCATCACCCAGCTGCTTGTACAACTGAGGAGCACCTTGCACAAGGACATAGAAAGATCTTGGTCTCTTCTGAATGTCACTGGGGGTTTTGATCTGATGGTATCTTGTGGCAGGGAGTTTCACAGTTCAGTTGGACACGTTTCCCATTTCCAGGCCTGCGTGTACATTATGCACTTCAGCTTGAATGAAAAGGAAAGTGAGGTAGGACTTTGTCCCACAGTTCATCAAGCAGTAGAATATGGTCACTGTTTTACCAGGTAAATAGGCTAATTCATAGCACAAAGGCTGTCTTCAGGTCTTCAATCTGAAAACCTTAACTCTAGTAGTGAAAGATATTGGAGTTGAAACCAATCTAGACATCCTCTGTATACAGCCCTGGGGCTTCTTCATGTCCTGCCCCCATCTACCACCTGAGCTAACCACTGYATAGGTGGCAGGTTGGATTTACTGCATTTTGCTTTGTCAGCAAGGAGCACAAATAGTAACCCTAACAAGTTCTCAGACAAATTTCTAAACCACTGCTCTATCAACTTAACTGGGAAATTAGACTGAGCAGGCCTATGCAGAAATAAATAAATAGGAAGASTAAGTATCAACATATATTCCCTATTTATTTTAGTCCTGTGCCTATAAGGATAACCAGTTACCTCTTATTTTGGCTTGAGCCAAATTGAGCACTGATTTCCAGTCAGGCGAGCTCACTCACCAGCATGCTCTGCTACTGAGCATTTCAGTCARAGATTTGCTCTTTGCTTTGGTTTTTGACAGCATCATCATTTTAAAATCACCTTGGGTGTTGAAGCCTTCAGGATGCCTTCATGAAAGACTTCTGTAACAGAATAATCTAAAGGCTAAATTGAAATACGGTGGTGGCTSAAAGTCTGCTAGGTGCGTACTTTTCCCTGCCCAATCATGAAAAGAAGGGTTTATTAGACGTCTGCTAAAAATGATTGACAGTGAATATCTGTATCTGTATTAATATTGTTCTAATTTGTGAGCTTTAATGTTTCTGTGTTTGCTATAAGGAGGGGCTATGGTTAGTTAATCCAAGGGCTACAGAGTGCACCATCATCAATGTTGCAGGAGGTACGATATGTCACTTTTTAAAGTTTTAAAACAAGACAGTTTTCCGCACAGGCCTCCCAGACCGTGGGTTTGGAAGCCGTGCTTGGGAAACAGCACCTCTCGAGCCATTGCTCAAGCCAATGAGAACCAGCTTGTTCAAGGTGTGCCTTATACACACCCTGTTCTGCTATATAATTCATGGTAATTATATGCTCACTGAAAACACAGAACAAAACCATAACTAGGAACAAATAGACAGTCTGGGAAAAAAAAATCTTTGGTCTGTAGAAGCTTTTAAATAGATGCCATTTGTTTGCTCCTGCAAAGCTATCCTTAAAGCACAGCTGGACTCCTGTTTCTTGCCTGCAGCTAACCTCACCCTTGCTGAACCTTTCTGAGAGTGGGCACAGTGTCAGGTGGGAAAAGAAAGAGTTCCCCCCGGGGAAACCTAACCCTCCCAAACTGGCATTAACACAGCTGTATTTTTTAAGAGGTGGGGGTTTGCTTCCCTAGAACCTGGCAGCAACTCTGGTTTGATGTGTGGAGCAAGCAGGCGAAGGAGGCTTGAACGGCTGCCAGGCAGAGCTGAGCGGGGCTTCGCCTCTCCTTGCGCTGGTGTAAAGGGAGCCCAGCACCACTCAGTTTGAAAGGTAGGGTGGGTGACTTCTGCTTCCTTTTAAAACAAAAAGCCAAGGTGCCAGCCTAGGGAGGGCAGAGCAGCAGGCCCTCRGTGCCAGCAGGGATCTTACCCGCTTCTGGGTGCCATGAATGTATGGCTACACACTCTCCTCCTTGCATGAGGCCATAAACCTGACCTTTCTGCAGCTGCCAGAGTCGCTTATTGCTCCTGGTTTAGTCATAATGAAGTATAAATTTGCTTTGAATTGCTGGGTTTGGTTTTATTTCTCAGGAGTTTGTTTGTTTCCTAAGGAGAAAAAGCATGGACTCATAACTCTCCCAGTTAGAATTACACAGGCTATTTAATTTAGTGTAGTTGCAATACCATATTTTTAACAATTAGTCCTTACTAATTAGTTAATTACACTGTCAYTGGTGTAGCTAAGAATAGATGTTGAATTCTATTGCTGAGTGCGATGACAGAAATAAACGCACGTGCAATGAGATAACACTCCCTACAGACTCTCCCATGCTCCCCACAGTTGTTACTACAGAAAAGRTGCAAAAACAAAGCCAGCCTTTTCTGAAGTGTTTTATATCATTACATCATTTTGAAATTATACCCCTTAAAGAGCCCCGATGACACCCACTGGTGTCCCACAGCAAGCAGTGCAGCCACAGCCACGGAGGTCGGTGTTTCTTGGACACATCAGGGCAGGAGTGTGTCTTTAGCAATCCCCCAGCCCAGCTGGGGATGTTCAGCTCTACACAGCTGCTGGACCACTGCAGTACCAGCTCTTGGGAGTCCCTTTGCATATCTTGTGTGTGTGCCTGTGGAGGGAGCGGTGCATCCTTGGGAATATGGTGCAGCGTTCCAGGCTGSTGGTTCCCATGAACCAGAAACTGATACAGACTGATACAGCTACAGTYGTAAGTCCTATGTATCCATGCTAACACAAACATGTATCCATGTGCTGCCATGTTTTTACTTTGRAGCCATGGGATATCGATATAACGAGCGTGTCTTTCACATGATAGTACACATATATTTTCAAGAGGCTGGGAGGAGAAAGCCCCTTTGCCTGCTGARATCCATAGGTGGTGCAGATGAGACTCAAATCCCAAGACCTAGGGAGCAGAAGCTGTACAGCAGTTCCACCACAAAGCAGCTGAGACCAGTAGGATGGGGAGCCAACATGGTTACAGTTGTCCTGAATCAGGCTTTTTTGTCAGCCTCCATGTTTGTGTCCCATGGAGCCCTAGCAGGAGCTGGACATGGTCCTGCCACTTCTCTGGCAGAGGTGAACACCAGCAGCCCCCGGACCGCAGCCTTTGCAGCTACACTGATAACGGTCTGCACCCCTATAGCTTTAGGGGGAATTAGAGCCCTGCAGCCGCGTGGCCTTCGAAATGTTAATGCATACCAACCACATATCACACACAGGCACCGTGGTTATTTTGCAAGCACCCAGACTTCGTACCACCCTTATACAATGGCCTGTGCATATATTCAGATATATGTACTCATACAGACAAATTCTGCTGTCTTTTCTCAGTAAAGGACATAAATCTATAAGAATAAATCAAGATCCCACTCACTAAAAAAAMCCCCMAAAACCCCCAAACAAACAACAAAACATTCCTACAAAGAAAAACATCCAAAACAAGTCACCTGGTATTTTAGAAAGGAAAATACTATTCCAAGTAAGAAATGGTCATAAGTGGGTGGCAATAGTTGCAACAGTGAAGCTGTTGCAGAAAACAGCTGCAGGTAACCCAGAGCATTTCTTTTCAGTTGAAGAACACACTTTATGAAGACTGCCTGGTAGGGTAAAGATGTAGGAAGATTATAAAGGACAGAAATAAAAAGCTCTATGRACTAAACCATGTTTTGGAAATCAGAGGATGTGGAAGGAATTTGGATAGCTGAGTTTCATCATCTTCCAGTTCAAATGAGTGGTGCAATGATGAATGATTTCAAGAGGAGAAGAAATAATTCTATTATAAGGGAWATTTAATCTAGCCATGGTAGCATGGTGTCACTGAAGATCACTTAGGAAACTCACAAATTTAAATGGAGTAAGACATTTAAATGACATTTTACTATAGACATCTTTATGTAAATTAACCCACATAACCAATGCTACATGTATCTTCAAGTCTGGATCTATTTAAATAATACATAACGATAGCTGATGCAGAATCGTTCTAAGTTGATTTACCTGTTTCTTCCCTTCTTTTGAAATGTTAATTACATTGTGACAGAAAACTCGATGGTGTGAGACAAAGTGGAAGGGTTTCAGGACCAAAAATATGAATGCTAACATTATGTGAATTGGTAATCAGAAGGAAACAAAGCCAACAGTAGTGGATTTTAACCATAAATGCTAATAAAATAATTAAGGTTACACATGATCTATCTTCATGATAATGTAGGCAACTCTCATGGAAAACAATGTTTTCTTTGAAGACCTCCCTCCTAACCCCCCCCCCCAAAAAAAAAAAAACCAACAGGCAAACAAACAAAAAAGTGTACAGCTTTCACATTTGTAAGAAAAGCTTGAAAATTTTATGTGAGTGTAGAATCAGAAGGTAAATGCAACGAATCCCCCTGTTTTAAAAAGTGCAAGCATTTGGACTTTGGTCTTCTGGTTTCTTAAGCCTGTCCTGTAAGTGTTGATTAATTTTCACTCCAGTGAAAGCAGTGAGGCTTATCTGTGAAGCACATAACTCCACCGGGTGAGTAAGGGTAGTAGAATCTGTCCTGAATGAATCAGACAAATAACCATAATTATGTTAACCAGGTGCCTGAGGCATTACCTTAGCGTGCACAAAACTCTGAGAGATGTTGAGCTCTTGATGAACCAGCTACTCTTATCAGGAGCTGGGATGCTCCTTGCTGCTAAGGATTAATTCCTCTGTGGCTGGATAAACTGTGGGAAAACACTAAAATCAAGACATGCGGAAGACAGAGCAGATGGAGGCACTTCGGCATCAACAAATAGCATTTAGCACTAGGTGGTGCTCTTTTCTCTACTAAATTACTATTCAATAGTTGTGAGAGGAATGGGCTTTTTTTTAATGACACTGTGCCCCATTTGTTACAGTAGGACTTCACTCAAAGAACAGAAAACTCATAAACAAAAATGTAAAGAAAACCAGAATGCTTTSCTGCGTCGATTCCTAGTCCTTTTGCAAGTAAGTCCTGAGACTGTGTTTGTCAGTGACTAGGAAAAACAGAGAACATCCCTGTGCTAGGTTAAGAATCCATGGTGCAGCCTAATCTTGAGTGCAGCTTCCAGTGTGGCTGCCTGATCTCAGGCAAGATGTAACAGAGCTGGAGACATCCAGAGAAGGGCAGTAGAAGTGCTCAGAAATGGTTTGAGGATAAATCAAATAGAGTTAGAGCCTTCAGCTGGAAAAAGAGACAGCTGCGAAGTCATGGCTAGTTTGCTGTCCACTCTTCCTTTCAGTGTCACCCCTGAAATTAAGGAATATCTGTTTTCTTGCACTTTTTGGAGAGTGAGCCCTTTTGGTGCTATCCCGAACAATTATCAAACTCACACTGTATTAACAGAATCTTCTGGTTTCCTCCATCTATATTTTTCTGAACCTCAGTGAACGGTTTGTTAAAGCCAGTTCCTTTTTGTTCTTTATAAATCCCTTCCAAGTCCACCATGCTGGTTGCTGGCCCCTTTGGTGAGAGCAGCACCACTTAGGACTTAACCCATCAGGGCATTAAGGAAGACCCTGCTGGGTCAGACCAACAGCCACAAATGCTATTGCTGCCCAACGCCYGTGATGGCACTGGGATAGCTGCATGGGTGCTGGCCATCTGCCCTGATCAAGCCATGAGTTTTGAAGGCCCTAGCAGACCCTGCAAAGTCCCCCAAGCTTCCAGCACAACGTTGCCTGAGACAGGGTAGGCAGATCCAGATAGCAAAGCCTGAAGAGTGACAATCAGAGATGCTGTCTGGGGAGAGCACGTGTACCTGGCCTCTTCTTCTGGTCCAGTCTCCTCAGATCACAGTCATTGGAACTGCCTGATCCTTTTATTATCTGTTAATAGAGGCATTGTTGACAGATCTTGTCTAATCCCTTTTTATGCCTGCTAATAGCCTGCTTCCCCAACCTCCYGTGGCAATGAATTCTGGAAGTTCATTACCCGCTGTGCAAAGAAGTGCTCTTTCATTTCAGGAGCAAACTACATCTACGCTCCCCGTCCATAAATGCAAATTTACATAAGATTCAGCCTGTCACTGTTCTGAGTATTTTCCTTTGGCCTAAGTTTCCCAAGCGATACATACACAATGAGTGGYATGAAAACAGCTTCAAATAAATATTAAGGAAAACAATGCTCATTTTGTTGCATTTTTCCGGGGGAAAGTGAGGAATGGTTGTTTAGCCATGGCTGCTACCCGGACAAGTGAACGCCTCTTCTCTGCCTACGTGTAGCCCAGCACAGACCTGGAAGCACGCGTTTTCTCATGGGAAGAGGAGGGGAGGCTTGCAGCCTGCCACAGAGCTTGGCGCAGCAGCCCTGACCACAGCAGTGGTCCTTCGGCAAACCCTGTTTGGGAACTCCTGCTTCTCACGTCTCCTGGCTTGTTACAAAACCATTCTGACTACACTTTTTATTTCATGAGTCYGTGTGACAGTGCCAAGCCAGGAGAGTAAAGCAACTCGTGCCATGCTTAATCTAAAGCTGTCATCCCTTAATTTATAAATTCCGTGATGCTATCAAAATAAAGATTCTCAGTTTTGTCTTGCAAGACCTATTCTTTACCCGCCCAACCCTCTGTTATGCAGGAGACTCTCCACCCACTCATACTTCCCCAAGCTCCTATGCTGCCTGTGGCTTGTGGTCCCAATATTGTTTAGGTAATTAGTCATGTCTTCACCCACCTTCCATCCTTATTTTTTTGTTATTACTATTTATTGTTTTTATTGCGGTAATGCCTAAGGATGCCAATTAGGAAATAGGACTTCATAGTAAAAAACTGTACAACAAGCTCTAACCCAAAGAACTCACCATCTGGGGCTTAAGCACACCGTGAATGCATAGACAAGTGAGTGGAAGCCTGGGAGAACAACACAGGAGGACAAGGTGCTTACACAGAGTAATCATAAAACTGGTCACCGAGTAATCTCTACTAAGTCATTAGCAGGCTCTGCAGGGAAACAGAAAAATTCCTGGCCTCATTGGAACTAATTGCATCTTAGTGTTTTACCAGAGATGGAGAACTTCAAATTTATTTCATCTGGAATGTGCTAGGGTTTTCATGCTTGTTGTTTAAATACGTAAACTCATTTTTTTCTATCTATCTAGGGCAGATTGGAAAGGCTGCCCTGTGACTGCTAATGCTGTGCTCACCATACGCATACAGGACTCCCGTCATTCAGTACCTTCCACAAGGCTGAACCAAAAATTGAAAGCATGGTGGTGATGGGGGAAGGCTGAAGGACAGAGGAAGGATGAGGATACTATTGGGAGGGACACTATGAAAAACCCATCATGTTGGGTAACCATATTGTTAAGGCAAATTTTGTGTTGTGCAACTGCGACACGTTCAAGTCTGAACAGCTGGTTCTGGTGAGAGGCAGCAGAAATTAATTTCCCGGGCAGCTTTTGTATTAATAATTCATCTCATTAAGGTGTGGTCTAATAGTGTTTGCACAGGCACAGGAGTCAGCCCCAATACTGGTTCTGACAACCATTTCTTCTACGGGCATCTGCGATTCCCATGTCCTTCTTGCCTCCATTTCCCCATACGAGAAAAGGGAAGAGCCGTACTTGTTTTGGTTCAGATCTGTAAAACAGTTGGCCTACTTCTCTGTCCTTGGAGATATTTTGTAGTCTTTTGCAACAGCATAAAGAAAGCATAACATTCAGTCACCTTGATCTAGTGCCATTTTGGGTTTATTTCAAGGTGTTAGTGAATCAGGCCCAAAGGTCAGGTTTAGAAGTGCAAGTTTCTGACACAGGCGACGGAGTCCCTTGCAAAAAACTGCAGAACCTGGCTACACCTCGGGAGATATTTAATAACCCAAAGCCACAGTAAGATCTCATCCCGCTAAGACTTATTTTCTTTAATACTGTGCTASATTTGAATAGTGTTATCATAAATAATTAAACTAAGTCACATTATTGTAAAGGCTACTTTCTGATCTCTTTTTCCCCTCATTTCCATTATTTATATTCTTCCTGTAATACCTGAAGGGACTTCCCRTTGCCAGGGTGAATTTGTAAGATTTTACTGTAAAACAGCTGATCGCAACTTCCAGTTAACTAACAAATTCTTAAAACATGGTGACATAAAAGTCATGTTCATCCTTAGTGTAAATCCACTGATTGGAGTCATGAGTCTGTTAAGACCACATAGGGGAGGTTTTCCCCAGAGATGCGTTTTAGCCCTGTTGTCTTTCTTATGCTTTCTTCTACTCTGCCAGCACTGGTTTGGTGGGGTTCTGGTGTGTATGTGTACTACTAGATGGGATATAGTGCAACATGTATATTTGTATCAAAATATTTATCCTGATATAATCATCTCAGTGTAGACAGGAGTTATAGTAGTACAAACTACAGCAGTCCTTAGGCCCAGAAGAAAGATAAATAAGTGTATGGGTATAGCACATTTTTGTCATATAWCACAAACACTCTGAGCTGCCAGGAGCAGAGGAAAACTGTACTGCTTTGTTAACAGTGGYATAGTTAACACAGTACAATTTTTGTGTGTAAAAAGCATTAGTACATAAAGAAATTCTTTCTTTCTTCAAGTGTAGTGGTGTAGCTAGCAGCTCTATTCCCATTGAATCCTCTGCTCAGTYCCAGATACAATCCCCTAATCATGTGTTTCTTTCCATTATATTTTCTCCTTTACAGTTCTCTCATTTTCTGGAAGGTGAATGGAAAAACCCCACCTCCTTTCTTCTCGCTTYGGAGGTGCCTAATGCTGCTTTTCCTCTTGTGCTCACCAGCTCCAGAAATGACCCTGCAGAGCCATTGCTTGGCTTTGAYTCCAGAGATCCCTCTTCCTTCTCCACCCTGTCCTTTGTGGTTTCTCTACCGTCTTCTCTCCACACTTGTCTGTGCTAAACCAGCCTGTTTCCTTTCCTTATCTTATATATCCTTATATATAAACATCATCTTGCACTCCTTTCTTCCTTCTCAACTTTGAAATTACCTTCCCCCATCCTGTCGCAAGCCCAGCGGTGATTTCCTTCAGCAGCCTGCTTTCTTTTCCACGGTTATTGGAAGCAAAGTCTCCCCCATTGTACTTTTTTGCCTGCCAGTTTAAAGCGGCTTCACACTTTTCTTTCCTCGTYGTTATTTAATCAAAAGTCTCAGTGAGTGATGGGAAGAAAATGGAAAGCATCTGAAATGTCTTTTATAAGCTTGACTGCTTTCCAAAATGAGAAGCCAGTTAGAGAAGAAAAAACCTACTTCTAGAATGTCCTTAAAAATCAACGTATAACAGTTTCTAGAAGTTTAGTTTAGTGTGTAGTGAAGATCTTTCAAAAGGTGACTACAGAAAAGCCTAAGGTTCATGTAAGCTTGAGGCATCATATGGAAAATGCAAACAGAAGTTTGACCTTGCCAAGTAGAAACCTGGAAGCACTGTGTACGTTAACGATGAAGAGTTTAGTGTTTATTAAATAAAATGGAGTGATTATTGCTGATGAGTGAATCTTGCTGACCTAATTCCCATCAGCAACAGCTCATGAAACCCATTTTCATGGGAGTACAGTTTCCCTTCCTGTGTCAGAAGATACTGGAATACAAGTAGTTAYTGGGTCACACAGGTCATAGAATTAYGATAGACCCAGGCAAGGAGAAAACTATAGAGAAAATCTGGGATCACTTACATGAGCAAAAATCTCCACATTTTTCAAACTATCATATGAATGAATGTGAAAAAAATTTTGATMATTAGAATATATATATTGTATCATACTTGCATATACATTTAGGCTTCATGGTGTGTCATTCCAAAATCACTGAATAAATTGTGGCTTTTATGTGGCTAAAAAGAGTTTATTTAATATATACATTCAAGAAAACAATAGACACTAATGAGATGATATACTAGCTGTTTGTTTCATGTGTATGAATTTGATAAAACAGGAGGAATTATGCAGATTATTAGATTTCATGATCTTCAGAACRAGGCATCAATACCATTCTCCCATAGTGCTTGAACATTTCATGTTCCCCAGTCTGTATCCAAAAGAATATCTGCCATCCACAGTGGTGGGCCTAGTGTTTAACTTGAGAAAAAACATTAATTTTGCTTGAAACCTTCTACCAGTCATGGTGTAATTGCTCTAATTGATACAGATTAATCAGAAATTAGTGTTTTCATATGTTATTTCCTGTCTCAACAAAACAGTGTCACCTCCATTACTCAGCAGAAAAAGCACTAGAGAACATCACAACCATATAATGAATGCCAGGCTGTTACCTGATAAGGTTTTGTACAGTGAAATCTTAAATAAAAGATCATTATCAAACCATTATGGAATAGATCCTCATGGTTATGAATTGTCTCAGTGTCCATATATTCTAACACTTTTATGTTATTTCCATCAACAGAATCTCTCCTCTGAACTAAATKATATTTTCAGCAGGTTAAAGAAATAGGCACCCCCCTAGCATGACCCTAACTAGTAAGTTGAATCTTTGATTAAACTGGYTTATTTAGCACTGGTAAATTGTCACAGTTAGAAAACTTGAAGTGAGGGCTCTACTCTTYAAGTGGTCTTGCATTATTTTAATTAGATCATTTCAAAACCAAGTGGTACAGCATAGGCAAGGGCTATACAAGTTGTCTGCMAACACACATATGTCAAAATGCAGGGCTCTGACTCCTAAGTGGAGTCCGCTTGGCTCGTTCAGGTTGTGTACAGCTCTGATTTTAGGCAGCTTCTGATGCTTAAAGGAACTCTACGGGCAGCGTAACCATCTGTGCAGGGTGTGCATGTGTGTGTGTGTCAGCCAGAGCCTTCACCCTTCCAAACACAGGTCTTTGGTTGCCCCAGTGGATGAAGCTCGTGGTGCTGAGTCATATGGCAGGAGAATGGAGGAGGTGAAAGTGTAACAGCTGTCACCCGGGACAGCTGCCAGGGAGGGATGTTCCTAGCAGTCCTCCCCTTGGCACCGAGCAGGGACCGGAGCTGTGAACTCCCCTCCTGCTCCCCAGAGCTGTAGTTTGTCCCCTCTCAGGGAACCTCTGCAGTTGATCAGGGGTGATCAGATGTGGCTGGTACCTGTGGTGTCAGAGCCACAGGAGAGACRGGATGCTCTACTGCAGGTCCTACCTGTAGGCATGCTGGCTAAGGAGCATGAGGAGAGGGGACCTTCCAGGAAACCTCATCCATTAGCTGTGAGATTGGACAAATCTGTAAATGTTACAATACAGCTTTATTAAATATAAACAAGACATTGGCAATACGGCTACGTATGTAGACAATGAAAGAAAGGGAGGGATTGTGCCCTTATTTATTCCAGTGAATCCTTCAACGAGATGAATAGGATGCTGGAGTGCAGAGGTCAACCACATTATAAGAAATGAAAAGCAGGAGAACTGATTTAAGTTTCCTGGGGCAGCCAAGTTAACAGTATAGCAGACTGCTTGTTTACATTGGACGAGTTGGRAAAACCCCAAATAAAACAGTTTATTTTAACAAAAGGATTGTATGCTTTCTGGAAATGGGGAATACAGTGAAAAATCTGCCATTAAAGAAATAGGACATATGTCTTTTTCCTGTTTTACTTATGAATGGTCACAAATCGGGCAATTTGCATGAAACATGGCAACAAGTTAAACTTGCTATATCAATTTCAGAGGAGCCTTGCACTGGAGTAAAATATTTAAGATAGAAAATATGTATGTAACACTGTAGGATTGAAATAACCACAAATTAGAATAGTTTTACTGTAGCACCAAAATTTATGAATTCCTGTTTAATCCCAATGTGGATAACAAACCTTTGTCATTAAGGTCCCAAACCTGTAAATACCAATCCATCTGTATACATAACATCAAGCTCAGGAGGACTTCTGCCAGATTTTTAATCTGCTAACTTCATTTTCAATGTAGAAGAGAGAGGGCTGGATGTGGTCAGGCTGAGGCAAAGGTCTAGGGGCACAGGAGGGCCAGAAAAGAAATGTCCCTGGCCAGATCTGGAATATGATCCTGGGTCTGAGCAGCCAGGACTGAGAAAGTCGCAGGCAGCTCCTGCGGCTGCTAGTCCCTGCTGAGTTGTTAGCACAGCTCACGCAGTGAACTGGAGGCACTGACTTAGCAGGGTTCTATACACATGCTCAGGGTGATGTGGATGAGCTTTGCTGTACTGGGGCCTACCCAGCAAAAGATGCTGCGTGAAACAAATGCAGACTGACAGTGCCAGGGTACAAATTTGGCTTGAGTGTGTGTGTGACATTAACCTTGTAGCTGTGTCAGCTGAAAAAAAGCATTGGATACTTTTGGATAAGAAAGTATCCAAGTTACTAAAGCTATTACAGCGAAAACACAGTGACCTTTGCCTTTTCCGTATTTGCTTAAGCATTATTGTTAGCTTGATTTGTAAATCTGATGCAAATAAATTACGATAACCTAATTATGCTATAGGATGCCACTCACCACTGATGGATGGCAGGTATTTTTAAACAGCTCAGTACAAGACAGGCAGATGTACGACACAGTCACGAGTGTTTAGTCCCTGCCAGCTGGAAACGCCCTGAACTGTGAGCCTTCGATCACTTTCATTTTGAGGCTATTTCGTATGAATGCTAACATAATTCAGCCGCAAGAGCTTTTTCCTTATTGGCTATCTTGCCCATTCTGTAAAATATTGTGAAAAAAGGAGAAGCAAAGGATCTGGACTACAGCATTAAATAGAGGATAGTGAGCCTGGAAGCCCAGGGAAACGTAGGCTTTGTTCTGCCTGGGCTAGATTCCCTCGGTGGCTTCAGACTGAACTGTCCATGTCTTCATTTTTCTGCCTTTCAGATAAATATTATCTCAGTATACCTCAGCTATATGCTCCGTAGCTTAAGTCCCCCATACTTTCAAATGCTGTCAGAGCTTTGTATGGTGGTGGTGTGTAATTCAGAAGAAAGACGACCATCACTTTGTACAGCAACTTCAGGTGGGCCATTTTCCAGAAACAATCCAGTTTCTCAATGAGTACAGAAAAACAGAAAAGGGTGAGAAAATAACTATGAGAAACATGCAAAGTAACAATAATACAGTTGATTTCTTCTGAGAAGGAGGTACTCRCCTTTTGAGAGAGCCGGGGACACGGCTAGAGGTCCCATCCTGCCGGCAGACCTCACCTGCCCACCTCTGTCAGAGGTTAAGGCCTCTGAACAACCTTCGCTATCATCAGAAGCAAAACAACTCGAACTGCAAGGTTTTTAGCATATCATTACAAATTCAAACCCGGGCCTATTCTGATGGAAAATCTTCCTGAGGAATGTGAGTTGTTTTGGGCAAAATAACCGGGCTTGTTTCCTGGCAGGGATACTATTTGCATCAAAAATTAATGTCATCCACCCACTCAGTTTCCAAGTAAAAACTAGGCATTTCATTAGTGAAGTGAGAACAGCGATGCCTGGCTGGAGCAGCCAGGGCAAACAAATCTGCCAAGCGCGGCCAGAAAAATGGGAAAGCTGCGTGCTCCCGCAGGCATGAGGGTCGTAAGGACCGCACAGGGCCAGGGGAGGAACGGGGACGTCACATTCCTGCTCAGGAGAGGGAAACAGGTGGAAGAGCAAAAAAACCGGCCCTGACAGGGGGTTAAGCTCCCTGGCTGTGCRCCTGTGTGTGCAAGAGCTGTGCACGTTGATAGCACGAGTGGAGAACTGTGGGGGGACGAGCTGTGCGCGTGCAGCACTGCGTGCAGGCGTGCAAGTGCCGTGCGTGTGTACGTGCGGGGGAAGAGGCACGTGTAAGCCAGACGCCACGAATGGCGTCGTGTGCGCCCAATACCTGCCAGCGCGTAGGTGCGTGTGCAAGAGGTGCGCGTGGGGCTACATGCGAGTGCACGCGTGAGGAGAGCTGTGCAGGGAGGCTAAGCGCTGCACGCGTGTGTGGAACGGCGTGCAAGAAGTGTGTGTGGGAAGGGCTGTGTGCGAGGAGCGTGGGTCCGAATAACAGGTGTGTGCGAGGGGAGGGGTGTGTGCGAGGGGCGGGGGTGTGTGTGTGTGAGAGAGAGGGGGCTGTGTGGAGACGGGCGCACGCGGACGGGGCTGTGTGCGAGCAGCCGTGCGCGGAGAGCCGTGCCGGGGCCCGCGCACCGTGTGTGAGGGGAGGCCCGTGAGGCGAGCGCCCTGCCGGCCGCCGTGCCCGCGCCGCCGGCTGCCCGGGGCGGGGCCTGCTGACGCATTGCGGCTGGAGCGGGCGCGGGGCGGCCGGGGCGGGGGAGCCGGACCCCGGAGGGGCGGGGGGCCGGTGCCCGGGGCCCGTCCCTCCGCCCGCCGGCGGGCTGACTGACAGCGCTCCCCGCCCAGGGACTGGAAGGGCCGGAGCGGGGCGGGGGGAGGAGGAGGAGCGGCGCGAACCGCCCTGCGCTGCCGCGGCTCCTACCTATTCATTCCGGCACCTAAGATGGCTGGAGAGAGGAGGTGGCGGAGCAGGAGGAGGAGGTGAGGGGGAGCCGCGGCGGTGCCCCCACCTCCTCCCCGGCGGCCCCTCCTCGGCCCGGCAGCGCCCCCCGCTCCCGGCAAGGCTCGCGGCCGCCCCTCGCCTGCCCCCCGGCACCATGTCGGCCGGCCAGGACGAGAGCTCGGTGCGGGTGGCGGTCAGGTAAGCGGCGGCGCCGCCCTTCCTGCGGGGGCCGGGCGGGTGGGCGGCGGGGGGAGCGCTCCCCGCGGGTCCTTAGGCCGAGGGTGACCGCGGCCGGCCGTGCCCGTGGGCCCCGTGGAGCGGGCCCTCTGCGMGGAGCGGCCGCGGGCGGTGCGCGGGAGCGGGGCTGCGAGTTCCCACCCGTGGGAAGCGGCACCGCCGCGCAGGGACACCAGCGAGGGACATCTTCCCTGCAGAAAGAGCGTGTCACCTCGGCTCCTGCTGAGCCTCTTTTTCCTCGCAGCAGTTGGAAATAGGCAAAGGAGAGGAAAAAAACCCCTTTCTGAGGTCTTTCTCAGTCATTTCTCTCTAATTTTCAGCAATGACCCTAAAAATATTCTAACTAATTATAGCCCGGTGCTGCAAGTGCTTACTCATGGAAGTAAAGCAGTCCCTTGACTGTAGCGGTGCCGTTTGCACCACGGAGCTTTGCGAGAGTGGATCCTGGCAGACTGATTTAGAAGGATAAAGGCTTTTATCCCACTGAGRCTGTCTAACCTTACATACCGGCAGGGATGGACTTCCATGAGGCTGCTCAYAGTAAATGAGAATAGGTATACGTAGAAGTCGTAATGGGAGTGGAGCTTAAATCATGTTAAAACATCAGCTAATTCAAATTACTCTTTTATCAGAGATAAAAATCTGTTGTTCATCAGTGAACTCTTGGCTCTTCTCGGTTTTCTATGTGAAGATATGATTTTATTGTTTGAAGAACTTCCAGATTAGCCCACGGATGCCTTAATTTTCAAGATGTCTTTACATAATTCAAACATCAGGAGAARAAAAAAATATATATACACATGCATGTATATAAATGTCTGTATATGTATGTCAATATTTGGATTTTAATGATGATTTATTTCTTTCCTTTAAATAAGTCTATATTATATGCTGACGCACTTGGAGTATTATGCCACAAGAAATCAGACTTTATGGGAAGGTCTGTATCTACCAGTGGGTCCTTGGAACCACTACATACATCTCACCTTCTTAGATAATTCAAGGGTTGTACAGGAAGACAAAGAGGGTGGTTCGTTTTTTCTCTGAAGGGCGTAGGAATAAGCAATGTTACTGCATGCTGTTGTTGGTATGTGCGTGTGGGGGGAACAGTTCAATAACATTTTCAGTAAACAGGAACACCGCCCCTGCATGATAACATGGGGTGTATGCTGCAGTTGTTCATTAAAGTCTGCTCACCGATTACAGCAGCATTTTCTATGGGGAGAGATGCTTTTGTGAGTGTTGTTATCTCTTGAAGCATTTTTCACATAAAGTACAGAGAGGTATTATTCCAAAGCATAATTAGGCTGTATTTTTAAAAAGGAAAATATGAGATAGGTGTGATCCTAAAAATAGGGTGTGTTACAGGTTTACAGACTGCTCTGTCATTTGAAGAAAATATTAAATATGTTCTGAGCCAAAAAAAATAATGATGTAGAAGTTCATTTACAAATACAGAGGTTTGTTGCAGCTAGGAATTAAATAAAACCTACTGGTACAAATATGTTTGTAGTTGTAGATGTGTGATAAATAGATTAGAAATAATATATGGGAAAGAATTTATAAAAATGAATTACAATCACCCAGCTGTAGCTCTTGAAAACAAATCCCTAATGTTACAAGGCTTATTTCTGTAACATAATTGTCTAACATCTTACGTCTGAGTGCGGTTCACTAGTAATGAAGAATTGCATCTTTCCTTCTGTCTGCTTTCTTCCTTTTGGCAGATTAACTATTCATGTACAAGATTTCTCCCTCCCTGMTTAGCAATCATGAACAAAAGCATGCACAATTTTTTTTTCCCCACCAGTAGCTCTTTGTAGATGATTTTCTATTATTTCTGGTTGTGTATTTTGCACAGTCCTATAATTCAACTGGTGTGGCAACTCACTGTGTATCAGCACCATGCTGTACCATGCATTATGAATATTACATCCTGTTTTCTTGTTGGGTTTGTTCTTCAGTTCTTTTTGGGAACTAGAGCTTAGTTCAGTGATGATCTCCACCGTTGTGATGAATTAGTCGTTGTTTTTGTATGTATGTTTCCTGAACAAGGCTTGCTCTACAGCACRACCAGCTTTTAGTTTGCAACCCCCGTGGTGGTTGTACTGAAGTAAGATATTGGAAGGGCATATTGCACTGAACTTACTGCAAAGCTGAATTTGCTTAAACTTTAAACGTGGGTTATAGAATAGACATCACTGAAATTGTTTAGCAGATTGTTTTTCCAGAACCTGGTTATCTCACTTAATTGTATACAACACGATTCAAAAATACTTCATTCTAGCCAATTAGCACCACCTTTAAGCTATCATCTTGTATGCTAATTGCTCCCCACTTTCTTCAGTATAATAATGGGTTTGTGAACGATGAGCTAAATACTCTGGTTTAGTGAAGCATGAGAGCTGAAAATAGTTTGGCAGATAATCCAGTAACTAATGTTAAAATCCCCAATTAAGAAAAAAATTCTTTCTCTATTGTCAGCCACCACTGAAAGTCTTGTGGAGTTACAATTTTGATGATGATGTGCAACTTCAACAAAGAGCTTTGCTCTTCCTGTGACTGTATAGTGTCTGTTTTCAGACGAAATCAGAGAGCCCCCATGGTAGTTATCTAATCAGATGGCTGTTTTTTTTTTTTTTTTTTAACTGTGAAAAGCTATCATTTTTGTAAATCTGAAATTGCTGTCTTGCTTTTGTAAATGTCTTTTCAACATATGAAAACTAACTTTCGCTGAGAAGGCTATGAAATGGTATAAACATCATAGTTCATGTTTCTGGAACCAAGACCACAAAAAGGCTATAGGTTATACTTCCTAAATCTTGTGTGTCTTGCCACTTTAGTGGTGTCCACAGCCAAAATACAGTGTGTAGGCTTCCTGTATGCTGGGTAGATGACACCTAAGCTTGAGATCCTCAATAGCCAGTGGTCTCTGTCAGTATTGTGTTTTAGAGTGTCATTCTCTGAGCTACTCAGGGATTGGATGGGGTCACTGCAGTCAGTGCACTAAACCATTAGGTCAGAGTTATGCTTACTTTCACCAACCAGACTTGAGCTGTGTCATAGGAATTGAAATAGCTCCAACTGGAGAGGCAACAGTTAGTTACTATCCTTACTCCATGTGGCTTGGAGCCATAGAGTTGGGATGTCCTAGCAGCGATGATCTAAGAAGACAAGAAAGTTGGACTTAGGTCCTTTGCATTTTTGGATACCTGGTAAACAAGGGAACACCTGGAGAGCAATAACGTTTGGATAGAGCTCACCAGAAGGCTTGCATGGAGGACTACTATCTGATAAAGCATGGAAGGATGTCTGTTATATGGATCCTGTTATGGAGAAGACATAAAGATGTAGAACCTTGAAGTAAACAYCTATCTTCTAGTCCTCCAAAGGAGGAAGATGGCCTTGATTCCCTCTGAGTCAGTGGAGRTCCCAGACATACAGATGATAAGTTTCAGTGTTAATTTGTAATACTGCCTTTTAAGATGCTGTATGAAAATAGAAGAAGAAATAATGAACAATGTGAAAAGATGAATAGCTGTGGAAGCTGACCAGTAGTCAAGAAAAGAAAGTTGGTCACTCAGACATGCTTGCGTGATACCTCAGGTGGTGTGGACAATAATAGGACATGAAGTGACAGTTGGTGAAGCTAAAGGAGTTAGGGCTTTGGCATYGGGCATGTTGTCATTGTGAAAGATGGAGCCCAGTTGAAACTGTGTTAATGGGCAGAACGCAAAGAACCAGGGGAGAGAGGAGTTAGGGGATGGTGTTTTATAATCAGATATGTTTAACRTCAGTGAGCAGTGAAGAGCAGAGCTGTGAAAGTTTCCACTTGTCATCATCCTCGGTATCTTTATGTATATGTGCCACCTTCCCTACTTTGGCAAGAGTACCTCGCTGCTGCTACTTCAGCTGCTGTGATTGACATCTGCTCTGTGTTTCATCCCTCACCAAAGAGGGAGAGTGTTGCTATCTTCCTCCTTAAGTGTGTAGAGAGGCTGTGGGATCTGGCCACCCAGCTCTTCCCYGAATCATCTAAGAAGTTTCCTTCTCGTACCCGCCCTGAGTGTCTGCAATACGTTGTGGCACTGCTTCACAAAGGTGAAATGTTGATGTTTGCCAAGTATGGAAATTACATGTGCAAAATGTAATGGATCTATCAGGGAAACTTTTTTTAATATCAGTGGGAGTAATAAGTGTAGCTGATGAATTAAAACCATCCAGTTCTGTTTCTGGTATTCCAAAAGGGAGATGAAGTACTCTAGAAAAATGTATTGATTACTAATTCAATTTAGAATGGAGATTTTTGCAACTAATTAAGCTGTTTGTGGCATGAAATCAGGATACAGTGTTAACTTTTGGTAAGGCAAATGGGATATGTTCATCCCTTGTAGCCTTAGTCCTTCACTGCAAAGGTTCGTTGCGGGAACACTGGATTTCTTCTTTTTGTACCCCCAATTCTTGAACTATGTGACCAGCTGGACCTCTTCAGCATTTTTTTCTTCTCCTTTGCTAGTTTCTGTGTGTTTTTTCTCCCCATACAGAAACTGCTGTTTGTTGTTGTCGTGCCTTCTCCTTTTCATCTTTTGCATTCCTCTTTCTCAGCATTTTTTTCTAATAACTTTTACACTGAAGTTCTTATCTGTGCTAGATCCAGCTACTGTTAAATGCATAAGGAAGGAAGCAGCTGGGTGAAAGGAACCTGTCTTTTTTGATAGGTGTGTTTTGAAGCACTTTGGTGGCTATTGAAATTGATTTTCTTTCTTGGGCTGCTGTTCTGCAAACACTTACAGCTGTGTTTAAGCTTCCTACCATGAATAGATACTCAAATGTCAGATGAATGGCCATGTATGCTGTGGTATATATCATAAGCTCTGGAGGGCAGAGGTACTCATTTCATGCTTCCCATGTAGTGCTAAGCATTCTCATAAATTATTCTGTAACTAGATAAGCAACAGCAATAGATTACGGTACTATCCATTGGCTCCTTAAACCAAAGTTTTCCCTTTATTAGGCAATAGTTATTACCCATYTGTAATCGTGTGAAGCTGTCAAAGTTTTTTGGGGAAAATGTCTCAAAGTAACTGTGTTAATGAAGTTCAGTAGTCTATCAGTATGCAAGTATGCCCCACCAAAGAAAAAAAAAAAATTGTTCAACAGTATTAAATACTAAKTTTTGGGGGACATGTTAGGTGTTGGGAAATACCTCTTTTAGAGAGAGAGTCTGTTAGTGGAAACCTACAAAAGAGATCTTGTTTTTGGAAAGCTCATGTTGCATATCTTTTGTTAGTTTTGCTGTTTTTCTTTACACCCTGACTTAAACAAACATTCCCTTGTTCTTCACTGAAACTTTACYCCATCCGTATGTTTTGCGTTTTAGCTGGAAAAAAAAGACACAACACCATCTGCTGCTGAATTAATTCAGGTTTCATCATATCTGACTTGATCATCCGTAACTGATATTGCTTGGGGCAGGCTGAAATCTGTGATCTTGCTTTCTAGGAAATAAACTTCCCTTTCCACTACTCATGTGATGTAAACACAAACTCATTCTTTGGAGGGGAAAGAAATCCTAGTCAGACATTTCCCTTGATGTCATGTATTCCTTGCCAGAAGATGGATATGTCTTGAATTTAAGAAGAAGAAAAAACAATGAGTGGTGTGCATGAGTGGTCTGTTCATGCTTGTGGATGAGTTATTTCCAACTTGGCATTTTCCAAAGTTTGTGGAAGACTTGGGAGTTTACTTCGCTTTGAAAATCCATCGAGTTAGTCACCAATTTCCATTTAATGGTGTTTTCTTTACTACTTATGCTCTATGGTGAGTTAGGATTTATATTGTCGGCCTAGACACTCCTTTATTACTGAACTCAAGGCTTCACATTTTCAGTTTTTTTGTGTGACTTCTGTAAATTCTTCTATAGTAGTTGAATGGCCCTTGCGCTTGGGATCAAGGGAGCCTTGCTCCCTCCCTCTGCTTTCCCTTTATTTGCTTTAAGGATTTTATAATCGCCCTTGCTGCTCACTCAGAGACTGCTGCTGGAATTCTTGCTTTCATGTTTTGTTGCCTGATTACTGCTGGGGAAATAAAGCTATTTTAGGTACATTTTCTTTCTGTTAAAGGRAAAGATTCAGTATCCTGCCATATCTGTGGCTGCTGCAGAGAATTTTTTGTTATGCTAATATTATTCCTATGTAAAATACTTGCAAGAAGTTAAAGGTATCATTTGAACTGTTGAACAAGAAAGTTTAATTAGAAATCAAACCAGATCTGAACAAGTCCAGCAAGAGTAACTTAATGAGCTGTATCTTTTTCTTGTGCTCTCTTTCTCTTCTCCTCTAAAATTGTTCTAAATCTTTGTTAATTTTCTTCCCATCCTTTCTCCTTTTTTGTAGTTCTCCATGTTTATTTCCACTTTTCCATGGTGAAACTTTTCTGGAATAAATGTGGCTGCTCCAGTGTGACTAAATGGAGAAATGCAGCCCGATTTTTTTCAAACATGTTCTCTTGTTTGATGTGTTTACCATAGCAACAAGATGCAAATGGAGAATGGTGAAAGGGTTTTAAGGTCAGCGTCACACTGMGTTTGATGCATAGACAAGGTCTGTTCAATATGTATTTTAAAATGTGAAAAMCTGCTGATTCAGAGCTAAAAATTGATTAGCATAAAATATTTCTTGGATAGGCTCTGTATGGAAATAAGGRGTGAAGAGGGGGTACCATCTGGTCCTTTATTTTTGTATGCTCAACAGATTTGATAAAGTTGACCACTGCTGCAAAAATTAAAAAAAAAAAAAAGTTCTTTGAACAAAAATTAATCAGCTGACAAATGCTAGGCTTGCTGTTTAGGACAATGCACCCTTTAAGCRTCTTTAGGTCTTTAAGTCTACCTAACAAAAATGAATGACATAYCCCTTGAGCCTGTTTACTGTGGAGATTCAACACAGAAAGCTGAGAGCAACAAAACCTTAGTAGTTCTACTATACGCAGCAATTTATATGCATTCAAGTTGAATAGTGCATTTCCATTGTTGGATTTAAAAATGGATTAAAGGATTTGTTGTCTAGGTAATTTTTGGTGTCTCACTGGTGGTTCTTGCATTCATGTTGTCTAGGTAATTTTTGGTGTCTCACTGGTGGTTCTTGCATTCATGCTGTTACAGGAACTCTGCATACTTCAGTTAGTTAGCAAATACCTAACTTTTTGCAGGACATTTTACCTTTAATGTAGTTTTTCCATACTCACTCTTAAATACTCCAGGTTTCTTGAAATGCTTTCTTTTGTATACTGTAGCTTTGAAGGACACTTATTTTCCCTTTCAAGTATGTTCAACATAATTGATCCTTTAAAAACATGAATAAAACATGAATCTCAAGGTGGATAAGAGTGAAAGGACTGTAGCATGCTATAGCATGACTGTTGAACTACCACAGCTGAACACGTGGAAGGTTATAGCTAACAGGACTGGACAGAAAATGTTTCTCTTTTGAGACATCTCAAATGGAAGGGTTTGATCAAACAGTCTTCTCTGTTTACCTGGTCTAATCTCATTTGGGGTCTTGAACAAAAGTCTTCCACATTTTGGGTCCATGCTCCAACCACTTGGTTATTGTCTTTGTTTAAGCCTGTGTATTTTTTCATTATTTTCATTGACTTTCACTTCATCATTTTCATTTTTTTCCTCCCATTTCTAACCATGTTAGTTGTGTTTTGCTTAATACTGCTAAAATGAAGTTAAGGGGGCATCTTAAGCGAAAAAGCTGTATAGCTGTGGAGTATTAATGTCMGTCAAGAGACCATACTGAAGTATGTGACTTGTCAGCAATGTTGATTAAAAGGTTATGGAAGCCATCARTAATAGTTTAAAACTAAAAGAAAGAGTATCCTCTAGAAATATATTGCAAATAATGAAATATGGTCTTGCATAATTCTGGGATCACTATCAAGCCTGCTAAGAAGTGTCCCATGTACAGTATAACCCTTAGTATTGTATAGAATGTAGAAACCCAGATAAGCCACTTTTCTTTGAAGCATTTGGTACCATGTTGCCTGTGAGACTGCATCTTCTTGGAATAAAGTGATAGGAAGGTAGACTGACTTAAGTAAGATGTCTGTTTATATAACTTATTCAAAATATTGAAAAGAAAGAAGTTAMTTATCTAATTAACTTTGTTTTTCAAAGCCAGTAATTCTTAGCATTCATGTTGTTGGACATTTCTCCCCTTTAGCATGGGACTAACTGGGAGATGAGTCCTGAGACCTTTTGTGTCACTCGGAGTAGTTCATTATCCTAAGATCTTGCAGTTGCTAATCTCTCACTCAGTAGTATTGATTAAATATATTTGCCAACTGCAGCAGTGCCTCTGTCTTAGTTTGTGCTTGCTTCTGTCCTAGGACAGAATCTCTATGTCCCCATCTCCACCCTTATGAGGATATGAGAGGGCTATGAGTGTAGGTAGTGAGTCTTTTGCCTCTTTCTAATAGTTTTCCTGCTCTTCCCTCCCCATGCTCCACTGGCACTTTGTGTATTGTCATCTCAGAATTACGTTGTAAGCTCCTCAGGCCATGATGTAGTATCATGAGAAAAGCAACTGCTACTAAAACACCCGAGTTAGTCATTACCTTCTATGAAAAGTGTTACAATTAAAAATTCTGTTTTGCTAAAGCATGTATATGGCTYTGTTTCTCCCTCCCCCCACCATTTGTTTCTGTGTGAAGAGAAAAAAAAAATTATGCCTGTACCAGACACTTTGATCTGTAGGAAATAGCTGACTACTCATTTTTTTTACCTGCTAAGCAAACCATACATTGCTTCAGTTTTCCCTCTACAGAAGTTGTCCAGGTAAGGTTTATTTCACTCCCTGGTCTCAAATGCATTCCTTTTGAAGTCTGCTCTTTAATTTTAAGTACATATGAAATCATTATTTTTAGGCTCTGGCTCTGTAATGTGATGCCTTTGAATATTTTTTTTTTTTTTTTTTTTTTTTTATTTTTTTAGTCTTATCTATACACATTACTTTGCAGACTAGGGTTATTGATACCATTTAAACATCTCCTGTATTTTCTTTTTCTAGTTACAATTGTATCATGTGTGTGAATGGTATATTTGGGAAAGGTTGATTTGTTTTATTAACAAACTGTTTGAAACATGTTAAAGACCAAAAAAATAGTTTCATGTTGGGTTAAGGGGGAGTAAATGTCTGAATATATRTATTTTCTAGACATGATATAAAAGAGAAGGGTTCTACTTTTAACAGTGTCTGAAGAGGTGGTAGGTCAGAGAGGAGGCTGTCTGTTCAATCTATATCGCTTAGAGCATGGCTTACGCTTCTGTCTTACCTAATCAGTCAGCCTAYCACTCAGGAACAATAAAATTGCCATTTTGATCTTCACTAGCAGAACTTAGAGTTCAACAAAAGTGTATCAGTGTTCAGTGAGCTCTAAAAGTGAGATCTGAGATAGGGCTGAACTGGTATTGACAGGTAAACTATTTGACAGTTAAACGTCAGTATAATTAAATATCCTTTTTTTTTTTTCTTCTTCTTTTGTACTCCAAAAAGCTTCAGACTTTAGGGTTTTGTTTGTTTTGTTTTTGTTTTGTGGGTGTCTCTTTTTTTTTTTTTTTTTGTCTTTCTTTCTTTCTTTCTTTTTCTTTCCCACACAGTCCCCAAAGTGATCTACATTGGCTGGTCATCTAGTCAACCCACTGTCTTTCTTGGCTCTGCATTTTAAAGCATAGCTGTAGATATATTTCATTATCGTTGTTAGCAAAGCTTTTGAGGAACTGATGGACTTTTCACTGTTCTCAAAATGTCAACAAGTAAAGCCTTGGTAGGCCCCAAAGAGGAAGAAACATTGTATAGCTGAGAGCTTCAGATGAAAGTGCTTTGTTCTGTGCTTGCAGCCCTGAAAGCAGGGCTGGCCCATGCCAGGCCAACGCTTCTGTTGATTTTTAACTCTCATGACTGCTGAATGCTGRGATGTTTCTTTGGGAAGAGAGGACTTGCATAAAATGGTGTTGGCCTACATCTTGGATGGTACATGACTGAAAATAAAGGGCCAGTGCGCTCTCTGCTGCTACTGTAGGCAAGAATTTAAGTGATTATGAATAACATGTAAAAATTAAGCATGAAACAGCAGTGTTGTATTGTGGCAAAAGAAGAAAAATAGTGTATATAGAAATCGGAGTTTTTAGGTAAGGTGCAAAGTAATCCATACCCTTTGTTCAGTACTGCTGACGGGCTTTGGGTGCTGCAGTTCAAGAAAAATRTGGACTGACTGAGGGGAATTGAAAYGAGAAGGGAAATGACTGTTTGTCTAGAAAACATGACCAGTTCCATAGTGTGAGATATGAGGAGTGAGGATTGCTAAGAGACACGTCTTGAAATACCTAGAGTCAAATACAAAGCAGAAGGAAATAAGTTGTTCTTCATGTTCAAGGTGATGTGGATAAAAGGTAATAGGCTGAAATTACAGTAAGAAAAGTAAAAGATGGGAAGAAAATATTTTTCTATTGTAAGGATGGATGTCCTCGAATAATTTGTCTATGGAGATGTGGAATTGCCCTTATAGGAKATTTTTAAAAACACTTCAAACAGCTAACTGGTGGGAACATTTTGGACATAGTTGGTATTACCTTGGTCCAGAAAGGTAGTGTGGGTGTATGAACTCTATGACCTTTCCAGCTCTTTTCCATCCCAATTGTCTCTAATTCTGTGAAGCTGCGTGTCGAGTTCCAGGACCCGAATTCAGCACAGTTGAATGATCCCATTCAGATGTCAGAATATGTTTATAGTRGTGTGACAATGTCCACATAAACAATAAAGCCTTACAGATTTGGAAGGGTAAGCTTAGACTAATTCAAGTKTGAAGGGACCTCAGGAGGTCATCTGATCCAACYTCCCACTCAAAGCAGGRTCAAAACTAAATTCAGGCGAGGTTGCTCAAGGCTCTATCAAGTTAGGTTGTGTAAAAACCTCCAAGGATGGAGGGCATTGATCTGTCTGGGCAACCAGTACTTGACTGTCCTAATGGGCAAAGTTTTTTCCTTATGACAAGTTGGRAAGTCTCTTGCTTTGGTTTATGACCACTGCCTCTTGTCCTCCCGATGTGAACCTCAGTAAGGAGCTTGTCGTCTGTTGTCTTGTTGTAAGCCTACACAGCATGAAGTATCGGAGGCTTTTCTTTGTTTGCATGGTTTCTATATTCCTTCTGTTCTAAAGTATATTCCTTCCCCTCATCCAACTCTTCCCTACCTGTCTTGAAGACTAATTCATGGTAGATGCGATATTGCTGCTGTGAAGGCATTTGGAGTGTGATTCAGTTAYGGGTAACAATCTACTTTCCTCTTCTCCCATGGCAGTCACCTTCTGCCTGCATTTCCTCTGGCACGGTTTAAGCTCACTTATTCTTTTGGCCAAGCTGACTAATGAAAAGAATTAACCTCCAGCACTGTTTAATGTTTCTTTGCTTTTCAGATGTTCATGCTCTCCTCACCCATCTCTTAGAATAATCGTGTCTGTTTCSTGGTTTTCCCCCCTCCCTGTGACACTTCACGTTTCATTCTTTCAGTTCTCCTGGCTTTTTCAGATAGTATCTTCTGTAAGTCAGAAAGAAATGCAGTGGTTTATCACATGAAGCACATGATAATCTTGTGAATACAATCCAAAGCATCRGTTACTTATCTTGGAACAGTTTCTTATGACTTTTCAGAAATGAATTATAATTTTTGCATTATCAGTTTTTGTCTTGTCTGTTGAAAAATGGATTTTAAAATTTTATTTATTTCTTTGGGTTTGTGTGTACATAAAATGTGGGTGGAGCACTGGGCAAAGTTAACATTCAGCTTGGTTTGTATTGTTGAATATCTGCCTAGTATCTGTGTAAGAGTTGTCTGGTTGAAGTTCAATCTGCTTAAAACGGAGGAATGTATTGGTAGACTGAGGAAAGTGCTTCGAAGGTCATGATATCTGCATCTCTTGAAGTTATATGCTTTTGACTTCTCAGATCGCAGCTGGGAAATGCTACTGACTTCCAAGTTTTATCAGATAWGTCAAGGAAATTTGACTAATTGTAGTCTAGCCGGACAACTGACTGCTTTTTTAATGTGTGTGTTCTGTAATATATACATGAATTTTTCATTTTAAGATTAAACTTCTTTTGTGCAAGGCTATTTGTCTAACCAAGGAATATCCAGTGTACAGATATGCAGAATGTACTTGTAATGTACTGCACTGTTTTAGTGAAAATTGCTCTCCTGTTTTGTTGCCTCCTTGGTATAGAGGGGGATGGTCACTCCAGCACAGCAATGTGTGTGAGAGGTCCTCTCCTTTGCTCAGAAGTTACATGAATTGGCATTGTGTTATTTTTCCATTCTGATAATAAAAAATAAACTGTAGGATCCTGACCATTAACCCACTTTATGTTCAAAATAGCAACAGTGCTACAATTTTAATTTSGTGTATTAATGCATTAAATATTTTAGTGATAGTAACTGTATTTCAAATACTAAATTTGTAAACCTGTTTTTCTTGAATCACTCTTGGTGTTTTCTGTGGGGTGTAGGGTTTTTGGTTTGGTTCTTCCTTGTCAGCTAATRATGCATTGGCCAGTTAGTTGTCTCACATTTCTTCAAGACCTGCCTCCAGCTTCTGAATGTCAGATCCTTCGGAATGGCTCTGGGGGTGGCATTCAAATATTCAAAACCAATCAGTTTAAGGCATGATTTTAAGTTATGTTGTAACCCAGGGTTTCAAGTATTAATGCATTCAACACATTGTAAGACCTTTTCCCCCTGAGTCACTTTACTTTTAAAGTGCAATATATTAATTAGATTATTGAGGCTTATTTTCCTTATCTGTTTGTCCTTTGAGGCTGAAAGCTCCATCTCTGGAGATCTTAAAAGCAGATGAGGGAAAGACCAGAAGGAAAACTGCTAGGCTAAAACAAAGGCATGAGTATATTAATATGTGAGCACTAGTGTTGGTTGATGTAAAGTGGTACCGGATGGATGATTTATAAGGTACTGCTGGGAGAAATAGCTGAAAGAGATTTTTGTGTTTAAGGGGTCTCTCTCTCTGCTGCAGCCATTACCAGTACTGGGAATTCTCTGGYTGTACTACTACCTGTCGAGGTGAGTGATGCCATATACCGTATATACACCATTGCCCCCACTTCTGTGTGCCAGCATGAGCAAATGTCCTGTTAGGGGACACCGGCCATCTTGCTTCCAAAGTTGGAAATACTTTGAAGTATTCTGTGTGACTTGTTTTAGGTTTTTTTTCTTCAGTACAGGGCTAAGCTACAAAGTCTTGGATGTCTGCTGCTGTTCATAAGGTCAGCTCTGGTGTTGGAGTATCAATGACCCAGTCTTCTGAGCATTCATTYAGTATTTAACATGCTGGGGAGAATCCTATTGCTTATTGATCTARGTATAATTGAAGCACAAAGATGAGGGATATCTTCAATTTGGAAATAGATGAAAAGTTTTGTTCCCAAAGGACATGGGCTTTCAAAGCTCTCCCTTTCTTTCCCCACAGCTAGGTAGGAATGACAAGAGGGTGTAGAACCAGGGACTTYCCAGCTTTACTGTGAAGTCTGAAAGGTTCAAGGGCAGCCAGAACTTTTTTTTCCTTTCTTCTAATCCACAAATCTTTCTGGATATCCCTATTATGTGCCATTACATACTGGACTTGTTCAGTTCAGTGTGCTTGTGACTGATGCAAAAATCACAGGAGAGCTACAGATTGAACAAGGACCTCTCTTATGTGGGGTGTAGGGTTTTTTTAAAAAGGAAAACATTTCTTTTTTTTTTGGTCAGGTTTTTCTCACTTGTTTGAGTCCTGGTCTAGTTTGTTTACTTTAAATTGTTAGCTAAAGTAGGTGATAAAGGACTTCAAATATCAGATTTTATTGTTTTTAAAAAAACCCCCATGGTTCCGGCAAGAATTGCTAGAGGTACTGAAGCTAGCGGTTCCTGCTGTGACAGCAGGTTTTAGGTGGAGTGTCACCGCTGTACTATTTTCCGGCTGCTGASTCTTTGTGTTGCTGCATTTTTGCTGCCTTTGCAAGACCCCTCTGCCAACACTGTTGCTGTAGATTAGAGGTCAACAACCYGAATGTGCTGCTTTGCAATGGCTGCCTGGGAACACAGGGCTGAAGTCTTGTTACTCTGAACTGAAAGGTTCGTGGAGGTTTGTGAATCCTCCAGATTAGGATGATGACAGGTAGTATAGAGAAGACACAAGAGATTGTATACATTTTTTGATTCATTCTGACGCTAATAAGATTATCTGACATATTGTGTAACACCAGTCAACTGGATTTGACTGAGAATCCAATTATGTGTTTAGTTAAAAACATGATTGTATGTGAAGTGCAACCAGTCCTGACCTCAAACTTCAAGAGGCAGGGAAATCCTCTCCTTTYGTTAGTTCCAGGTAATCCTGCTCCCTGTCCTGACTCTGTCCGCCACTTATAGTTTCAATTTGTCTTGTTCCCATTCTTCAGCCACTGGTTCTTAATTCAGTGGTCTAAAAATGGTTAACTCCGGTAAGTATAGTTGGGAAATAAGCTATTTGTAGTTTCCTATGGACCCTGCTAACTATTCATGTGATGAGGCTTATATAAGGGCTGCATTGCAGTTACACTTCATTTGATCACAGAGTTTGTATTTCTGTGTAAACAAAAGTCAAGTGATAAGGCATGGGCAAGCAAAGTCTATRGTTGAAACCAGGGAGAAAACAAACTTTTCTGGGAGGATCTTAAGGTGGTACTATCTGCTTAACTGTCATGTTTCTTAAAAACAAACAAACAAACAAAACCCCAAAACAACAACAAAAAAAAAACACCTGACAGTATTTTATTTAAAAAAGAATAAATTTTTTTTTAAGAACTGAAGAAGCCTTCATTGCTATCATTGTTCCTTGCTTTAGCATTTCTTCAGATTCAGTGGTGAAATCAGTTAAATAATACAATTAAAATTTTGTGTAGCGTGAGTTAACAAAATATTAAAATTTAAAACAGCGCAGAGATTTTTCTCTCTAGCTTTGACACTGAAATTGTAAAAGCAGACTGTCGTGGAAGAATTATAAGTACCTGTTTTAGAGAGATCTGGAAATTCTAGAAAAAATAAACAGTATTGATCTACTAACACCCTTTTAAGACCTTGTTTAATACATATGGCAATTTGTGTAGAACACAGGTTAGCTTAAGAAGTTTTGTCTAAATATTCAACTTCTCTTTCTAAATATCTGGAATAAACAGCCTTCTACCTCTTCTCCTCATCCCCCAAATGTTTTTTGTAGTGCTAAAGGGAATTATTTAGAGTGGAAACAAGGTTGGCCAAAACACTAGAGCTTTGTTATTGCTGTATGCTTTTTTGCCTTTTTTTTTTTTTTTTGAGGGGATGGAGAGGGGGGTTTACTGTGAAAGCAGTGGTAGTACGTGGTTGAAGCTGAGTGCAGCCATGGTGTGGAAGTCATGAGTGTCTATAAGTGTGGGAGGCAGCTGCCTGATTCATAGCAATTGGCAATGCAGAGTCTGTAGCTTGCATTAACATCCAGTCTTCTGACTTCTTGGTGCTGGTGAGGAAACAGTCTGAAACAGCTTTAAAGCTGTAGATTAATATGTAGATATATCTGTCTGTAACTTTTAATAAATGTATGACCCTTTATGAAAGCTTTATATAAGCCTTAGCGTAAGACCCTTGCTGGCCTTTAGGCACAACCAGTATGTCATTACCAYATTATTTTGTGTGAACTCATAGTTTTCCATTTCCTGGCAAAGTTTCTTGTTAGTTTAGGTATTAATCCTGGAAAACCTTGTGTGCACTGTCCTTCACACACTGTCCTGTTAGGTCTCATTTAAGCCAAAGGAACTCTTCTCTTGTCTGATGTTAAGTGCTCAGASGAATGAGTTATTTAGTCACAAGTTTTGTGGCAGGGACCATAGCAGTTTCGGTTAGTTTTACTGTGGTCCTGATATGTAAACAGTTACTGTAAGCTTAAATTTCTAAGGCAATTTGAAATAGTTTATTTTATATTAGAATACTTGTTTTGAAAGCTTTTGTGCTACCTYCAGTGCATGAGGGACTATGAACTCTTATGCAGACAAACCACAAGTGATTTCTAAAAGCAGCTGGGAAATGCCTGATTTAGAAGAATTATGTGCCAAGAAGAGCTGATTTAATTCAGTCAAGACAAAGAAATGGGTTTTGACCCTGAAGAAGCTTGTCAGGACAGACACTTCTTTCTGTCYCCAAGGAGCTGCAGCCAAGCGTTCAGCAGACAGAAATGATCCCAGGATCAGGTGTTGCTGCTTTGTGTGCACTGGAGCTGAGGGAGGCTGGCAGAGCCGTGCCCAGGCTAGCAGCTGTGTGCAGAAGAGGAGGATTGTTCCAGAAATGGAGGCAGAGCCTCCCATGCCTCTAATGTAAAATTGAGAGAACTGCTTTTAATCTGTGTAAGCTACCTTGCTGCACGATTTATCTTTTTTTTTAAAGTGACTTTGCATTAATAGTTTTGGAGTTCTGGTTGGATTTGTAATCTAATCAGGGAACCTGAGCCCTTGTGAAAAATTAAGCCTACAGCTAGAACATGAAGCAGAAAGTACTTAGCCACGCTGTTATGCCAGCATAGATCTCAGTTGTTTAAAGCAGATACAAGTAGCAAGTAAGTAGCTAGTTCTTTCTAAATTTTATTCACAGTGTGTATGTCATGAGTTAACTACCTAGTTGACTTCTGAACCTGTCAGTTTACATTGTGGTGCATTACCAGGGTGCACTTATTTCATGGACGTGCTCTGTCCTGGAGCTAAAATTTTGCAAAAATGGTATTACCAGTATTATTTTTATTAGTGGTAATTTCAAACTGTAGGCTTGCTAGTGCAGTGAGGTCTGCAATTAAAACAGGAGAATGATTGTATTTCCACAATGATTTCCATACTGAATTTGCTCAGCCTAGCCAACAAAGACTTTCTACCTGACTGGAGTAGAAGCTCAACTGTTAGAAAAGCAGGGCAGCCTTTTCTACTTTATATGTTATCAAAAGTCAAGAATATGAAATTAGTCCATGCTTTCCTGATGAGGTAGCAGAGTACATCCTTTCACTTTCTGTTAGGTTAAAATCTTCAATGATATRTTGGATATTATAGTCAATAAGTTATTTGGATAGTTTTATCTGTTAATGGAGAACTAGAAGTAATATTGAAGCATCACATCTTTAGTCAGGTGATAAGCATCAGTTGATCAGTTTTTAAATGTTTTCTTTGACCTAATCCATTCTTTAATRTGTTTCTCTATCTTTACATAGAGCATGTCCTTCTCTACTGGCAGTAGGAAAATTTAATACCCTAGGCAATGTGAAAGGAGCCATAGTGGTTGCAGCTTTTTGCCCAATGTAGTTATCTTTTCCCAAATCAAACAAATAAGTTGAAATATTCTGATTATTCATATATTTAGTAAAATATGAAATTATTTAGAAAAAGTTTCTGGTTTATCAGCCAGAAAGTTATTTTCCGTGCAATATCCGCATTTAGACACAGATCTTMATTTTAATCGAATTCCCAATTTTCTGCCAGAACAGTTTTATTAAAAAAGCTTTTGATCATGCTGGTTTCTTGCCTTTCTTCAGGGTAATACATCTGAGTGTGTGCTACAAGTGTTTTCTTCTGTGAGAACTGAAGGTGTATAAATGAAGAGAACTGGATTTGTCTATGAGAAGCTACTACCCTGCACTTATGTAGTCCCATGTATATATTGCCTTTTAAGTCCTTCTGCATTACTTCCCTCAGACTGGAGAAAAGGCTGAGGATGTGAAGTGGTGGCAGCTCGGCCCTTGGTGCAGATGTTGCTGCAGTGGAGAACTTTCTTCTTGCTAGCCTTGGGATATGAATTTGTGTGTGGAAACTGGCTTTCCTGTGAAGTTCCACGTTCCAGTGGATTTTTTGCACAAATGATGTTGAGCAAGGCCCTGATGGTCTTCACAGCAGCACCAATTGCAAACATGTTTCACTTGTCACCTGTGACCAGTCCCTTTCTTTTCACTTCTCTTGTTATTTAAGCTCCCATTATTTCAGGTTTCCATTGGTATTTCCATATAAATGCTAAATATTCTCTCATTAACAAAAATATTTCAGTCTTTTCTTTCCTGTCCCCCTTCCACCACATCTGAAAATCAGCCTGCAGTTAACAGAACAAAAGATTATGGCCTGTAGTTAATCCAAGTGTTGCACCTGGCTGAAACTTCATGGGGAGTGGTGTTAGAATCAGTACCAAGAGGCTTGCAAAAATGTCAACTGCTGGGGGATTGGAGAATGGGAAGGCGGGCGACTGTCAGTTTATATTTGTCTGAAATGCTTGCTTGCAACAAAAGAGGATCCAGCATCSTACTGAGCAATCAACTTGGAGCATGAGTCAGTGTGGAAAAATGCTACCTATTGAATTTCTAGCATAGTTGCCCGAATTGCCCTGACTTTTAACTAACTTTTTAGAGACCTTCTTCTAAAGCATCATCTGATGCTTTAGAACAAAGAGCAGTGAAGTGGTCAGGGCAGCTGAATACATTGTCTCTGCATAGGAACAGAAGGATGGAAGAATTAATCTCTAATTTTTGATGCTGTTGCTGCTAATGGGGATGTTTTTGCAGCCTTGCAAATAGAATGAATAGACATGAAGGAAAGAATTAAAATTGGGGATTAACATTCAGACATATAAAAATGTGTAGCTGAACTAGAAGGACTGAAAAAGTGGATAATATTGTTCCTTTCTGTTTTGCAAGTTTTAAAACAGATAGTACTAAATAAAGCAAATGGGTTATTTTCCCCTACTGCACAGTTAGGATTTACCAGCTCAGAGCTTTCAGTCACTGCTTGAACAGTCTACCTTCTGTTTTGAAACAGAGCAACTTCTGTTCATTAGAAACAGTCAACAATAAATATGAAGAAATTTTCTGCAGTTTGCTTTGGAACTTGGTGGATCGGGTGTTATGGATACAAGGCTTTTTTTTTTTTTTTTTTTTTTTTTACAAGGAGTGGCAGGAAAGTCATACAGTGGTTTTTGTTCCAAGAATGTTGCACTGAAAATTAACAAAGCGAAGGCACTATTCCAAGCAGATTATTGAAACACTTTTTTTAGCTGTCTTGTCCCATTCCATTGTGAAGTGCCTGGTTGCTGTTTTACTAATGTTAGCTAAGCAGTCATTTCAGTAATGATTAATGACAACTTGTAATTTTCTTTTAACYGACCTGATCCTCCTCTTCTTTTATTGTATTAGTTAACTGTATTTAACTTGGGAAGTGGCTTGTAGCTTTAGCTATAATAAGTATGTTGGTAACTTTGTGTTTGTTTTGAGTTAAATGAGGTTGGTAAAATATAATTCCTGGACCTGTGGCTCATAAGTGTAAAGCAACCAACTACCCTACACTTGAGAATATGTAACTGGGAACATAAATTCTCTGTATGGAGCTGAAAGAAATGAAAACAATTTTCAGAGCTACAGTAGTCTTGGCATGAACGTGTAGTGACTTCTGGACTATAGTGCTAAGGGCTGGGAGAGTAAGTGTATGTGTGTGGRTAGGTTGGTGTGTGGGTGCTTGTGAAAAGGAAGGGGAAATCTGAGTAAAGAAGGCAATAATTAAGAGTTCTCCTTTGCTGCAGACATAGGAAATGCCTTTAACTTTGTTTAAAAATAATAGAGTACCCCTTTTTCAAAATTAGGTTATTTTGAAGAAGTAGTGGACTTCTAGAATAGACATACTGTTATGAGGCAGAAATTGGATGAAGCCTACTGTTGGCATGACTGACAGTTTTTTGGTCATCTGAATAATCTTGCATTACATAGTTTGTTTTCTCTCATATTCAAAAGATTTATATTCCTGTAGTGAAGAAACATTGTTTTGTTTGTTTATTTCTGAATATACTTGTGGCACTTATTCTTGATTTCCCTAAAGCTGCTGGTAAATTGGAATGTGAGGAAGTTCCTGAATGTATGTACTTATTCTTAAAATATTTCMCTTAATTGCATGAAATAATTTAAAGCTATTCCTTTGACTTTACAGGTAAAAAAGTTGTGGGGTTTTGTTTTGGTTTTTTTTTTTTTTTTTTTTTTTTTTTTTTTTGTAAGGGTGTGCAGAAATAGTTTCATTGCTCTGCAGGTAGCAGTGTTCAGCTTTTGAACCAAAAGGCCACTGTCAATTCTGTGTCTTTAACTGAAAATACTGTGTGGGCATTATTAGTTAATTCATCGGTGTACTGTGGTTCTGTGGGCAATGTTTTTTGAAATGAGCTGTCTCACAAAACTATGTTTTTAGTGAAGTTTGACTCTGGTAATTATACAGTAGTTACAAGTGTGCTTTATAAAGAATTGACATCATCCACATTTGTGTTGAGTGGTGTACTTTTTACGGGCTTGGTGTGTTTGGGTGTATTAGGCTGATTGGGCCCTAGCTTACAGGAGTTACCTGAATTACCCCCAAATCCCTGAACTCTAAATGTGACTGAATTTAAGTCTGCAGGTACTCAGATTGTGGTTTTGTGTGTTTGTGCATTTTTTTTTTGTTTTTAATTCCTTCCCCTTACACCTAAATGAATGTTATTCTGTAACTTGGTAAAGCAGCAGTGACTACAGTATTGTGGGGGATTGGACAGCCTATATTCATGGCATTACTTTTGACAGTACTGTTTTATCTCAGCTGAATTCTTGCACTCTAAAATTTCTGGAAATAAAGTGTCTCTAAAATACTGGCAGCACTTGTTCTCATGACTCATTACCAGGCTGCTGGGCTGTGCACTCTTCAACAAGCTTTCCTTAAACTCTCTTTTGATTAAGTTTTTTCATCTTAAGTTACACATAATGACATTTGTTTAGCAGATTTAATCTCTGTTAAGTGTTCAGTCATATAGCAGAAAGATGCTACAGAAAGTGTATTCCTCTTCCTGATACTGCCCTAATTACATAATTACCACCATGCTCCGGTAAGTTTTACCAGTGGGGTGACTCAGCCACTCCTCATGGCTACGCGCTCCAGAGCAGGAATGATGAGAGCTGCTAACTTATGTGTTAAAGCTAAATTTTGGAGGAAAAAACCCCCATAATTTGCAAAAGAAATATCGGGTGCCATGCTCTTTCTTTTGTATATAGAATTGCTTTCRTCATGAATCCTTATCCACAGAAACATACACTTGATTGCCTAATTGGCCCTTTTGTATCCATGAGTGCAGTAGTTGTAGACACCAGTCTAGGGACACACCAGAAGACCTTGCTTTCCTCTTTCCTTTTGAATTTGTGACCTCTACGTTCTTTAAGCAGTGTGACTGTCAGGTTGTATTACCATAAAGTTTCTTAATAGTAATCTTTACTAGTCTTCAGTATTGTCAGTGTTAGTGATTGATGTGAAACAACACCAATAAAATTAAGATGGTGTTTCATACTTCTATGCATGGGCTTATCAGTCTTAAAAGCTAAAATATATTTTTCAATAGAAACCCTAAACTTACAAGAAGCAATGGTACTCGTGAGAGAGACAGTTTTAAAGTGCAGTTTAAGGCAGTCCTGTCCTTGATTTGGTTTTTGGGTATTKGGCTTCGTACATAAATATATCCAGAGCACAGTCATCAAATTGCAGGCTTCATCTGGTTGAACCCTCTGGGAAACTACAGTTTTGGTGACGTGGAGCAGTCATCCAAACCCAGAGCCACAGATAGCTCAGCTTCCTTGTGGTAAATTTTTGTGTTACATATTTCCCTTGTTCCTGCATTTCCTATGTTGGCTCTGAAGGCATTTCCTTGATTTCTGACAGGCCTTTTGGAGATGTTAGGTTTCCCAGACCACCTGGGGAAGGGACCTGCCCTTCATGCCTGGACCAAGTATTTGGGATGTCTCTTCTACTGACTGTGGGGAGATGTCCAGAAGTGCAGTGTAAGCAGACTAACAAGCTTAAAGCATACATAGGGTTTTATGAAAGACTAGAAGCTAGCACTCAAGATAAAAACTGAAATGAGCTAGCACCTTCTGGAGTTCCTTTTTGCTCCTTTTTTAAAAGGTGAAAAAGATTCCCAGGGATTATATTTCCAGGGTTAATCCTTACAGGAGGAGTAGCCTATGAGTGACTTGAATATTTCAGGGTATGTCCACATATTTGGTACAACGTGGTGTCCAGACTTTGAGCTAATGCTGACCATGCTAGTAGTACACTGAGCTCTGTGTTCCGCTGCGCTGTAACAGCAGAGATACTTACTTAAGCTTCTTACTCTCTAAAATTACTTGTTCGTGCTCCCTGATGAGAAGCCTCTCCAGGCTAGTTAGCTACATGGAGATCAGGTCTCTGTAGTCCCTTTCAGCACTGCAGTATGTTTGACCCATGGTTGCTGGGACCAAGGTCTCTATTTTGCAATTTTATTGYATGATACACATGTGCCTGCATTCCTGTGAGGTATGAAATGAATTTTGAACTTTAGTTTTAGGAAGGCCTAACTCCTTGTTTCATTTATTGGTAGTAAACCATAAATACTTCAGGTCTGAATCAATAAATTAAACTTTGCTGCATTTGCTTAGATCTCATTTTCTCTAAGATACTGTGTTATTTCTCTTCTAGATTTCTGAGAGTGATGAGACATATAACACTAAATGTTCACAAAAAACAGGGCAAGTAGCACAGTAGAACAATTTTAAAAAATCTGTTTGCCTTAGAAATGTAATTTCCAATATCAGTTTAGTTCTAATCAAATTGCACTTGGATTTGGAGGCGTTCCAGTTCTGTGCTTGGCAGGCACGTGGAAGCTTATGGTAGTGCTGCTTTTCCATCACAGCTGACCTTGTCTTGAACTAGAARTAATCAAGGCCTGTACAAATCCTGCAGCACAGTCCCCCCTTCTCTCTCTCAAAGTCAAATTGTTCTTGAAAGCTGTGGATTTCTTCGCACACTGGAGAGTAAATTAACCCAGGAGAAATGGCAAGAAGGAGGTTTGAATGAAAGCATTCATTCATGTTATAAGGAAAGATGTTGGAGGTCTACTAGATCTTCTGGAGGGTCTTTTAGCTCTTCTCTAGGAGGTGGCGAAGGGGAAGGAAGCATGCGGGGCAGTAGGAGGTCTGTGTGAGGGCAGGCTTGTGCCTTTCCACTCCCTGTGTTTTCTTTTCTTGGCAAAAGCACAGGACTGTGCCTGTCAGTGTGAGGATGCCATCTGTGTTGCACAGCCTGCTAGGCTGTTACAGAATTGCACAAGAACTAATCTGAAATCATACTGTTAAACTGTTTTCTGGCTAGCCGTAGTGGCTGCCTAGAGATGCAGCTATTGTACGGTGTGTCAGGAACCAAAAGCAAAAGCAGAAAAGCCTGCGAAACCGCCTCAGCCTGGCACTGCGAATGTAATCCCCAGCATGAACAGTTAATGGGTAGATGAGCTGATCAGACGCAAGCTGCTGAAAAGGGTAATTGTTTTATGAAATTAAATTTGTGTTTAAAAATTAAAAAAAAAAAACAGTAGCTGAAGAGGTAGAGGTTGAATGTAGAGGAGGAGAACTGGACAAATCTAGTTATAGCAGTGGTATATTTCCTCAACTTAATTTAATTCTAGTTTTCCATTTGCTGCCTTTTCATTGTGTGCAAACTGGAAGTGACCRTCTGCAGCACTGAAACAAAGTATTCTGCATGTGTATTTTTGAATAGAATTTTTTTTTGTTTGCAGTAAAATAAGTTAGCTATYGAAAATGTAATATCTCAGAGCCCATTTGGTAATTTAGTGGCTGATTTTGCTGGATGTTTTAAGCTAAGGGCTTAATGGTCACGTTTGATGGCCACACACAGATTGAAGGGATGCTGTTACCTTTTTATCAGTATCTTAATAGGACTTCGGAGTAAAATCTGGACCACATAGATCCCGCTCTAGCTTCTGCCACAGTCCTTAATACATTTTTATGTCCAAGAGCTATCCGGGAAGTTTTATTC
This sequence comes from Oceanodroma leucorhoa, assembly GCA_030449065.1. Classification (NCBI taxonomy): domain Eukaryota; kingdom Metazoa; phylum Chordata; class Aves; order Procellariiformes; genus Oceanodroma; species Oceanodroma leucorhoa. The sequence continues at coordinate 3,028,793 of JASVER010000009.1, read as the reverse complement.
TCTGGGACTGCCTTACTTGCATCAAGATACCTACTTGATGTGCCTGAAAGTTTCCGGTGTCTAAAGGCAAGCATTGGTACACGTGCAAAAAACATCTTCCTGACTTGTGCTTGCACAGGGAGCTGGTGTAAGTTTAAGCCGAGTAATACCTGGACTCTGCCTAGTTTCTGTGGGCTCTCACCTGCTGGCAGCGCTGAGCTCAGTCTAGACGATGGCAGCCATGGCAACTTTAGAGAAACGTTGATGGGAGCGGTGCCCAGATTTTACGTAGGAGCGACTGAGTTACAGTCGCAGCAAGCTAGTGCTCGCTGCCCGGCTGGGTGACTGGCGTGTGCCCATGCCTCCCGCGGGTGAAGCAGGTTCACGGGGTGGGAGCTGACCCACGGCGGGGGGAAAGACTTGGCCATGTGCTGAGTGGCCAATTGCCACAGCTTGGCTGCTGAGCAGYGTCTTGTGTAATCACTGTAACTTAAATATCTGTAACTGCATGTCCTTTTTACCTCTTAATACTAGTATGTATAATACCAGTGATTGATATCATTAATATGAAATTGTACCATTAACTGATACCACTGAATACTAATGATTAAGGCATCCAGAAACTGAGTTAGTCTTTCTGCAGAAGTGGCACTGTTAAAAGGTACCCTGCATTTGTCTTACACTTTGTTTCCTTTTGTTTATAAAGATGGCTTTTATTCCATTATTCATKCAATCGTTAAAGTACTTTATGAAGGCTTGTGGTTTCTCTGCCATTGTAGGCACCCGAAACAAATGGATTCCACCCTGAAGGCTGTCAAGGGCTACTGATAGTACAGTATATTTATGGTTTGCTTGGAGACAACTGCCTAGCTGGCACTTGGAAAGAAAAACAGAAGACTAATGACCTGGACTTTACCTGTAGTTTACCATAACAGTGTAGGAGGTTATTTTGATGCTAACCTTGGGAAAGAGTGCCATGTGGTATTATTTGTAGGCATTAGGTTTGAATTTAATTTGTATTTTATGTTGTTCTGAAGTGGAGTTAAAAAAAAAAAAAAATCATTGTGATATGTCTTCAAAAGGACTTGGGCTGGAAGGTGAGGTGTTGACTTGTAGTACTTTTACACTTTTTATGAACTGTGGGTATATGCATGTGTTTCTGGAGGAAAAAAGCAGGGTGAAAGCATACTAAAACAGTTCTCAGACTCTTCATACTTGTTTCATTGGCTACCAAAAACCTCTTTGGAAATGTTGGGAAGGACATTACAGAAGTACATCTGTACTAAAGGTACTGAATGGTAACTCACCACATAYGAGCGTTGTTTTCCCCGCCGGTGGTGTTTAGCACCACAGCCTGTGCTGCCACAGGCAGCGGAGGTGCAGGGGCCATTGTGCCGAGATGTGCTGGCAACAGAACAGAAGATCTTAATGGGTGATGGCTGCTGGCACAAGCTGGAAGGTTTGTTCCTGCATCCTTATTGCTGTGTTAACAAGAGGTAGACCTGGCATTTGTCTTATGCCAGCCTTTTTCATATCCTTAAACATCATTGAGAGGTAAAGAATTAATATACCGATCAGCTAGTTCAGGTGAATGCATTCAGATGCTACAGTTGTGGTCTCATTTGGAGGTGCTGATAATCATAGAAGCAAGCAAGCTTCCAATGTGTRCTAGCAAAAATACTGGAAAGTTTATGCAAGCAGAAGTATTAGGTGTCTTTGAGTTGAAATCTGTTTAGCTTGCTTTACTCCCTCCTTGTTGTGAAGGAGTATGTTTAATGGGAGTGGTTTGATGAGCGTAAATGTAATGGAATAGAAARGAGAGGGAGTCGTGGTGCCGAAGTAGGGGCAGGAAGCTGTTTTCTTTTTTTCTGGTTTTGGAGAGATTTTGTTTGTTTCCCAGTTTATATTGCCTGCTACACTTCATTAAATGTTTTATTAGGTGCTTTTGATTTAATATTTCATATACCCATATGTGAAACTTAATTGTGCCAAATTTAATAGGCTTAGTGTAGTAAAGAGAGGAGTATTGGAAAGTCTTGGGTTTACAGGTTAACTTGTTTCCTGCTCAGCACTGCATGTGGTTTGAGTGATGTTTGAATTTATGCTTTTTGGAGCAAGGTGAAAACAGTCCTTTCCCCACAGCAGAGTTTTTGATGAAAAAGAACTTTACATGGGACTTCATCGTCATCTTTTTTTCTTTCCAAAACACAGCTTCTGGCTAGTTATTGCTATCTGTAAGATTAATCTGTGATTTCCCTCCCCCTCACCGCCCTGCCTTTTCTTTCTGTAAAACAAGAATAATTTCATGTTTTGCCCTTTATAGGTCATTTTTAGAAGTTCTTGTTAGCTTATTGCTATTCTGTACAGGTTTTGAGAAGGTATATGGTAAATATTGTGATAATTACCTTTTGTTAGAGTAATATTTGCAATACTTCACATGGATATGCAAATTAAAAAATTCACTGGTCTCATTTTGTTTAGTATATGAAAAGAGATTAAGGGATGGCTTGACCTTATCGCTCTCTACAACTACCTAAAAGGAAGCTGTAGCAAGGTGGGTGTCRGTTTCTTTTCCCAAGTAAGAAGCGATAGGACAAGAGGAAATGGGCTCAAGTTGTGCCAGGGGAGGCTTAGATTGGATATTAGGAAAAATTTCTTCACCGAAAGGGTTGTCAAGCACTGGAACAGGCTGCCCAGGGAAGTGGTAGAGTCACCAATACTGGAGGCGTTCAAAAAACGTGTAGATGTTGCACTTCGGGACATAGTTTAGTGGGCATGGTGGTGTTGGGTTGACAGTTGGACTTGATGATCTTAGAGGTCTTTTCYAACCTTAATGATTCTATGATTCTATAATCATAGATGTGTGGAGATTCCTGGGGAAAAATTAGATAATGGGTAGCTTCTTAAATGAACAGGCAGAGAGATAAAATTGTTCAGTAGCTGAAAGGGTATGTGTRTGTGTATGTATATCTATCTMTATCTTTATRTATATAAAATTATATATATTTAAATCACTGGGACAATTTTCCATCCCTAGGAAAAAACTAAGATAGGATGCTTTTCAAAGGGATATTATGACATTATCTTGTTTAAACAGGAATCAATTCTGGGAAGTCTGATGCCTCACGTAACACAGGGTATTGACGATTGCTGTAGTCCCTGAACTGTATTATCTGAGTCTGTTCTAGCTGACAATATTTTTAGCAGAGACATTGTGCACCTATTCTACTGAGAGATTAGTTCCAGTACAATACAGTGCATTACTGTGCCACCACTGGCTATTTTAGCCCTCCCTAATTAGGCAGCTTGTCCCAGTGTGCTGAGGCAGAGTAGATTTAGGGGATTAAGTTTCATGTGTGTGGCCTGGAGGCTCTCCAAAGTACATGTAAACAAAAGTTGGGTGTGTTCATGCTTTGGAGAGGAGGAGAGGGAAGGATGCAAGGCAACATGTTGTTTGGGAAGTTGCCATGTCTAAGGAGATGTGATTGGAAAAAGGTAGAAAACACCTGATTGTATACAATTAATAGAGTAGCCTGAAAAACAGGTGAGATGGGACCAAGTAGAAGGCAAAATGCGTGAAGTCACATTGGTCCTGGAGAAAAATCTCAGTGGCAGMCTGCCAGGCTGGGACCTGGGCAAGGAGAGATGACCAAAAAGAACTCTTTTACACTTTAAAGCATGGGTGCTGCCTGCTTTGCTGACAGAAGTGACCACATTAAGACATGAGAGTGGGACAGGTTTGGCTGTAAGCAGAAGGAAAAATCACTTTCCCAATTGATGTGTGGGGTGGAGGAGGAGGAAATGTTCCTATAGCCAGTGCTGGAGCAGAATCTGACTTGMATGAGGACTATTACTTGCTGGACCACATGTTCAGTGCAAATAGTAAGACTTTGAGAGCCATGAGATTCAGGTAATCTACTCAGACTCTTMATAAGTGGCCAGAAATCTGGTTGAAGGTGAGGCATTTGTTGCTTACTCATTAAGATCATCACATTAGCTTGGTGCTAAACTTATCGAGAGCACTATATAGATTTCAGAGCATGAAGTATCCCTTGAGCAAACCTCAGGTTGGGTAATGAAGATCTCTTGCCTGCACATCCTTTTTGGGGAAAATGTCTTTCAATCCTGACACAGCCATGATGTCTCTTTGGTTGCTACCTCCCAACTCTGTGGAAGAGTGGGACATTGTGTAAGAGCAATTACAAAATGGCAAGGGGGTCTGTCTTTGGGGTGAAGCTTTYCTGATGTAGTGAGTCTTGCTTTGTTTTTCCTTTGTGCTGCACATGTGCTGGTGAAATGCTACTTTTTCTCTCAGCACTGCTTTCAGATTTAATGGTAATTTAGGGAGGAAGGACACCATCGTTGCTGCTGGGTCTCTGGATGTTGAGTTACAACCCAGGGGAAGTGATTGAGCCGGTAGCAAGCTGCTAGTAGTGGCACAGATTTCCATCAGCTGAGCTGGTCTCTGGAATGATATCTTGCTGTGGCCTGATTATTGTCGCACATAATGCACTTGCAGCTTGCTGTTGTGCTGGGTTTTATAGCAGCAGAGTGCTTGGAGGTGCGGCCCGGCTGMAAGGCAGGGAGCTAGCTGGAAGGATTCTCATGGGAAGTCTCTGCAGGCTGACATCGAAACTGCTTGCTTGACATCGCTATAATAATTATCATGCAAATCATTGGTATTTTAGGCATGCTATTCCTCTTTGTGGTCACTCTGAGCCTTTACTTAGTACTAGAAAGGAGAAAATTATTTGGCACCTGTCATAATTGCATCAATTCCTTAGCATAGAAAATTAATTTTGAACTTTTTTTAAAAAAAAAAGAATATAAATATATGAAGAAACTTTTTTTTTTTTAAGTTGTCAACCTTCATTCTACAAGTTAGTGCTAAAAGCCTTTAAGAACTGTGGGGAAGTTAGGTTTTTGGGATGCACAAGAGGTTACTTAATTTTGAAAATGTGTTTTCCATCTTGATTTTTAGAAAAGGTCTTTCTAGGCTTTCTTGTACTAGAAAACAGTGCAAGAAGTACCTCTGGAGCTTTAGAAGCCCTCGGAGTTCTTGCTTGTAAGAACAATTGATTGCCTTTGTGCTGTCTGCACTGGATTAGTGAAAGAATAAGAGTGCTTAGTCTTAAAAAGAAGCTTGCCCTCTGACTGACTTCACACCATTAAAATAAGGCAGTAGAATAACCTACCGAGTTGGCATTTTCTAAATATTAAGTGTTAGAGACAGCATGCTACGATGTTTAATTTGCTCAACATTCCAGTTGTGTAAAGTGCTTTTAGGAAAGACRTGATTAATTTCTCTTTGAAGACTTTCTCTCTCTGCCTAGAAATAAAAGCTATTTTATTACTAAATGTTCATTAATTTAGGAGAAAGTAACTTTATTATGAGCTTCTGTACATATTCGTCAGGTTTTGTGTTTAGTGGACACAGGTGCTAGTGGATCAAGTTTGTTGTTAGTGAAGGAGCTATGTAAATCCTGAATTATTTTTAGCATTCTTATTTCATGATAATGATTATGTTATTAGACAGAAAGTCTGTGACCTATATTACACACTCCATGTCCTTAAGTGCAAATACTATTTGTAGAATATTTATGCCTATTTTACACATCATATAATCTTTCCTTTAATGATATTTTTYAAAGGTTTGCTTAATTTCCACTCCACACTAGAGGGTTATGCTGACAAGAGAGGTACTGCCTGATCATTAATGAACTTCCCATAAAGGAATTAGTGTGCAGAAAACCTTACAAATAAATTATGGTTATTGTCTAATGTCACACAGTGGGATATAATGAAACCTTTAGAATAAAAATTCTGAAAAGTATTCCTGACAGTTATGCACATCCCTGGGTGAAATACTTGTAATCTGCAATAAAAAGAAGATACATTATGCTCTGTGTGATTTGTACAGGATATTTCTAACTTGAACTAACGTATATGTGTGCTGATATAATTTGAATTAGTCTGCAGCAGGCCACTCAGGGTTGTTGGAGACTAGCTCTCTCTGCATCAGCAAGCATTGGCACGGTCACAGTACATCAGTAGGTAGCTCTGGGCCCTTATGTTTCCATTAGATTTTGGAACAAGTCTCGTGTGTTTGGAGTGGAGCGTTTTGGCTTAGTTTCCCCTGAAAGGGGTATAATTTGTGCATGCTGAAACCACTCTGTGATCCAAACCAACATGTGGTAAGTGAAGATGTCGGGGGAATTTCCTTCAAGACAGCACAGCTACTCCAAACCAAACACTAATGTAGACATGGCCCTTAAAGCACGGAGTATGAAATGAGTATGTCTCTTTTAAGTATACTCTCTGTATACAAATCTTCAACTTTGACATTGTGTAACTGAAGGTAGCCACACTGAGGTAAATATAGGTACTTGAAGTTTGATCTAAATGGAGAATCTATATAAAATATTCCATGATTTTGTTTGTATGTAGCTGTATTGCTGATGTTTTATCACTCTTATATAGCCTTATTTGTCCCTGTCTTTTAAGCTGTGCATGTTTGTTTCTTTTTTTTTTTTTTAAAATTTGGTGCTGCTTTGAGAACTTGGAAACACTTAAAAAAATATATATTTAAACAACTATTAGTTAATTACAGGTAGAATAATATGTTATGTTGGCCAGAGTTTTTCTTCCTGATAGTTAACCATTAAACCAATTGAATCACAAACTTCCACAATCCTCTTTAGTCACGGAGCCAGTACATGAATTCAATTTTGACAAGACTGCAAGAGTATTAAGAATGCAGAGGAATTAATAAAATGATAGAATATAAGAAGTCTGAGATGGCTGTATTCTACGAAGTAGTTTGTCAGAAACTGAACAAACTGAAATAAAAGCTGGAATTTGTCTCAGTGGGGAAATAATGAGGAATGAGACACTCTTACTTTTAGAACCTGTTAGATATTGTTCTTTTTCTTTCCTCTGAAGGTATGCWGCTTCACTGAAACCACACATTTCACAGAAATGGCTGGCTATGACAAAGCTCCTTTCCTGTCAAAGAGGAAATGTAAGCCTTCTCCTTGCTCTCGTAGCAAGGAGGCTTTCATTTAAGACGCTACGCAGACTTTAGGGATCCTTGCTCCCAAATTACTACTTAAACTATCCTGCATTTTTTTAATATTTCTCTGCTATTAAAAAAAGAAAATAATCCATTTTTACAAAGAAAACATGAAGAAGTCTGACAAAACTAGAAAGCTTGATTTCCAAGACTGAAATGGATCATGCAAGCTACTATTTAGTAATGCATAGTATGCATACAGAAACATTCAGAGTTCTAGGCAGGTCGTCAACTTGAAGTTGTTAGGTGAACCTTCAAGGGAGATAACATCATTTGCATGAACAGTTGTATGAGTGGGGTTCTGATACAGTCAGTACTGTGGCTCAGACAGCTGGAAGCTTCCTGGCTTGATGAAAAATTTTMATTTCTCAGTCAGTAAGGAATTCTTTTCAGATCTCTTATTTACATTGTTTGTGTGATTCTCTTTGTGTTGATGAGAATTTCTAATGGTTCTTTTTGTCTCTTTCAAAACAGAATTAGACCACAGCTAGCCAAAGAGAAGATTGAAGGATGCCATATTTGTACATCTGTCACACCTGGTGAACCTCAAGTGTTCTTGGGAAAAGATAAGGCCTTCACTTTTGATTACGTCTTTAACATCGACTCGCAGCAAGAAGAGATCTATGTACAATGTATAGAAAAACTGATTGAAGGTTGCTTTGAAGGCTATAATGCCACTGTCTTTGCTTATGGCCAAGTAAGCTTTACAATTTTATTTTAAAGTATTTATTTTGGAAGAAACACTTTCTTGGAACTGATCTTTCTTCTAAATTTCAGAATGCGTGAACCTGTTTTTTAGTGTATTGGTTTTATTTTAAATGAGRTATTCTGTAGGATACTGTTTGGGAATTTGTATAAATTCTGTGCAGAATGGCAATTGAAACAGAAGACGTATATAGGCAGTAGGTCTGAATTAATAGTAATGCTGAAAATAGTATGAGTCCATATAATTCCTGAATTCATCCCAATGCAGCAATACAAATTAGTGACTTAATCAGTTGATGTAGATAGGTTGCACTGAGATTCTTTTCTAAGCAATTATCCAACCCTCTGCGTTTTCAGACGCTTTTGGGAAGAGGAACTTTCCTAGGGAACTTCAGGCCACATTGGTTGTTTGTGGTCAAAATGTAGAGATCGGATTCCAACGTCTGAGAGCTTTTCACAGAGAACACACCCTCCCAGTAACTGGGCACATATCTTACTTCTCAAAGCTGAAATATCATTGACACAGTGTAGAGAATGCGTTATTGTCTTCTGAATATTCCTTTAGGAATTGATTGCATAAAGTTTGGTCTTGGATGCTGAATTTCACCACTGTTAAATGTCATATCTCAAGTTAGTTAGGTGAAGTCTAATCCTAGTAAAACAAAGCAGTTTGCAGATCCAGTTTAGTAGATTATGTTCAGCTGCGTGATACTATCTTTGTCTTAGACTTGACCCACTAATTAAGTGAAAATGCAACACTACCTTGTCTTCTGTAAGATTCTGCATTTAATTAAGCTATTTTCYTAGTGAAAATACAGCTTGTATTTTTCAGTGCTGTCTTTAAATTGAGAACAATGGTAATATTCTCCCTGAGATATTCAGACATCATAATTAAGAGAGTTGTTTGATCTACTTCAGTAAAGAATTGCAAATGCTACTACTACCTCCAAAATATATGCTTTAATTAACAGTCTCGGTTGAAAACATTAATTGTTCTTTTGACCTCAGAGATGATAGCTCAGGGCTGATGTAAGCAGCTTAGAGGAAGCTTGTAGGGGAAAATTTATGAAAGATTGAACTGGTCCCTGCCACCTTGTATGTGATCTGTGGATAAACAGTAGAGTTTGTCCAACTTCTACAGTTTATCCATTTTTCAAAATGCCCTATTGTTGTGCATGTTAATATTGTAAAGATGACTGACTTAGTAGTCACTATCTAACACTAGTGTTCGCAAACTGCATTTCTCTGTGATGATCAGTACTATTAGTATGTTCTAGTGACTACTCCTTTTTCAATTTAGACAGGTGCTGGCAAAACATACACCATGGGCACTGGATTTGATGTCAACATAACAGAAGAGGAACAAGGCATTATATCGCGTGCTGTTAAGCATCTTTTCAGATGTATTGAAGAAAAAAAACAAGCTGCTATTAAACAAGGACTTCCACCTCCAGATTTTAAAGTGAATGCACAGTTCTTAGAGGTAAATATGATCTGTATTTGTGTGTGTAACTTCATGTATTTTTTTGGAAAACCAATTAAACATTTTTTCTGGTTGCTACTTTTACAATTTTTTCCCACAAGATGTTTTGAATTARTCTTCAAGATTTCACAAGGAAATTTTAGGAGTTTGTTTCAGCTCTTCAATTTATGAAAAAGAGCCTTTTTATCTTATTCCAATTATTTTAGTAGTTTCCTTCACAGTGTTATTTTGAAGTGTAGGAGTAGTTATATTAGTCATCATTTATCCCTTTCTGCAGCACACATTTGTTTGTGGGGCCTGTTGCTCTTGCCTCTTTGTAATTCTTTACAAAACCTTAAAGCAAGAAACTATAAAAAAAATCAATTGTACTTAGCGCCTTTGCATAGTGACCATGCTTCGCCTGCTTGTGTCACTTTGCCATAGTTAACTTTAGCTTTCAAAATCTGTTCAGGAGACTTGTTATATTCCTTTCACCAAAGAAGATACCTAGCATAAAAATACTTCTTTCTGTGATCTCCAATGGTTTAGGATTGGGCTTCTGTGTCACTGTTCCCTCTTTCATTAGGCCCATAGAAAACCTGGGTCAGTGCTGTGGAAAAACTGTTCCCTTTGTGTTTTCTTGTAGACACAACTACAAGTGGTAAGAGAGGCCATAACACCTGCGATCTTTCCGACCTGCAGCAGCTGTTGGTTTAAGTCTTGCAGCTTTTATGCTGTCTCCTCCTGCCCATGGAACTATTTTTTAAATTGGTTRGTTTGGGTGTAACATATTTACATTCAATACCAAGCTGCAAAATTTGATACTTTAAGCACATGGAGAGGAAGAATCAATTTAAGGAAGAGCAGGTGTAAATGTGTATTAGTTCAGTATTTGCAACTTTACTTTATCTACTTTTGGGGGAAAACCCCCACTTTTGTATTACCCAAGAGAAAAGCTGTTGGTTTTATTACTGCTGAAGTAAACTGGGTCCTTTAGGCATATGTTCCTACAATTGTTTTAAAGATTAACAAGCTGGCATTAGTTTTGCACTAGTATAGGTTTGTCACTGCTAACCTTAAGCAGAGCTTTTTGTTGCTCTGGCTAATGTTTGCCTAGAGAGAGTCTAGGCTTGAGCATGGGCCGTGGGAATGCTGTACTCTTCTGTTCTCTCTGTTTGAACACCAGGGAGCTGCAGCTTCATTTCTGCTTAGGCAGCTACAACAGTAGTAGTGTAAGGAATAGTAACCAGCGTAGTTTCTGAATTCCTTTTGTTTTTTGACATAACATTACAAATGTGACTGTGAGAGTCCCAAAATACAGAGCAGTAATTGAATGTTACAGTGATAGTAGTATGCGGAATTGCAACCATTGCAACATATTTCAGATGAAATTTTAAAACCTGTCTTGTTTATCTACTTCAGAGAAAGGTTAAATGATGTATATAATAGTTTCTCTCTTAAAGTGTCACTTTTTTTGGTAATTTTTTTTTATTGTACTGGGGCTAAATTGGAGCTTTCCCAGACAGAGCTTTTTCTGATTAGTCAGGTATTATACACTACTCTTGTATCAGAAAGTATCCTCTTTCTCCCATCCTATCTACCAGTTAGGCTTTGAACAAGATGAAGCAACATTTTATTTTGGAGTAACTTTGAAGTCTGACAGCTGGATAACTATTGGGAACAGTGACTTCTGTTTGCTACTTGCTTGYTTTTCTTTAGTTTGCTGCAGCCTGCCTCTCTTAACTCCTTGCTTTCCTGCTAACTTTTCCAAAAGATAGGCATATGCAGTCTCATGCAATTGTAGGTGCATTATCAGGATCCCCTCTAAATTATGGCATCAGTTTGTTTGCACTTAGCAGGGTAAAACATTAGTAAGAAGGCTCCTACTTAGAATATTTATGCTTAATAATTAAATATAATTCCTTTTTAATATGTAAAGAATTAAAAGTATCACATTCACAAATGCTGAGCCTTTTCTTCTCAGGGATGGATTTGCACTCATGAGAGGAGAAAATTGCTTTCAGTGTATGAGAAAGTACATTGGGTGAATACAGATCTATTGCAGTGGTTCTTTGGCTTTTACCTAGGGAACCTGATCAGGGATTTAATCAGGCTGGCCTAAGATCTGCTGAAGTGAATTGGTATAACCAAATTGAAGACACTGGAACTGTTCCAGTGTACATCAGCAGAAACCTGAGCCATGGGATTCCCAGTGGGACACTGCTTTTTCTGGTTGTTGGGGTTTTTTTTGTTTTTGTTTGTTTGTTTGTTTGCCCTGATGTCTTCAGTTGGATCTAAACACCTTTCCTAAAACCCAGAACATTCCTATGAAATGATAATCCAGCTCTTCTAACACTGACAACTGCATAATAATTTCTGATGTCTTCGCTGGTTCTGATTCATTTACTGACCTAAAAGTCTGATGTGCTTAATGATACTGAGTTGAAAGACCACTAAATGTACCTGTACTTACCTTCAGGAGACTCAGTGAAGCAGGCAGTAAACACTAAGCAGCCTGAAACATGTAGTAAATAGTTGCTATTGCTCATATGATTGTGCCTGAAAGTTGTAACTAAATCTGGGGCACCAAAGTGTAGGTATTGTATGGAGGAAAGCACAAAAGTCCTGGAGCTCAAGAAACCATGACATAGTATTTTTGGCGTGCTGGTTGGTGTCTTTAATAAGCAGCTTGCACAAACTATTATATGTTAAATTCCTTCCAGGGCAGGAACAGTTTATCTAAATGAGAGACATAGAATTACTAAGGTGTGAGAGAGGAGATGAGAAAAGGTGTGATGGCAGGGAGAGCCAGTGGAGTGAGTTTGAAGTGTTTGGAGGAGGGTGCAGCCAATTGAATCAACAAAACAAAAGCCCAAGGTCAAACCTGAAGACAGCAGGTGCCTGCCACAGAAACAACTGCTGCCGTTGTTCTGCTGGCATCGTGTGCCTCCCCTTCCTTTGTCCCACCACAGAATTTTCTCCCAGATCTGACGAAGATCTCCCAGATCTGAGAAGTTACTGATTCTTTGGGAGGCGTAATAGTAAGGTGGGCAGATGACTTAATTTGCAGCTGCTCTGTCTGTCATCCTATTGTCCTTGTAAGTTTGGATTCTTCACGGCATCCTTTTTTGAGAGCCTTGGCTTTTGGATTTTTAGAACCTTCTGTATGTGCCATGCACAGATTTGTTAGTCTTTGGAGGAATTTCTAAAGTAATGTATATTTTTATATCTTTTATATCTGTAAAGTAATGTATCTTTTTTTTTTCTTCTCAGCTTTACAATGAAGAAATTCTTGATCTGTTTGATACCACACGTGATATTGATGCAAAGAATAAAAAATCAAATATTAAAATACATGAAGATTCARCGGGAGGAATTTATACAGTGGGCGTTACAACCCGAACTGTGAAYGGAGAATCGGAGGTGATCATAGAAAATAAATCACTCTGTAGCAACCAAGTGCTTTCTAAAAATGTTGTCTGTCTATTTTGATAAGCAGTTAAGAATARAGGTTATGCTTGCTAACTTCTGCATCTCTGACAATTTAGGTGTAAAGTTTAGCTGAAATTTTTATTTTCTTTAGTTTCTGTAGACTTAAATCTGATAAATGTCTGRTATTAAGTGCAGACCACTTTCACTTAATGCTAGAAACAGACTTTTGCTGATAATATAGTTCTTCTGGGAGAAAAAATTTTTGCATGTATATAAATCTAATCTCCTAAATCTTTTGTATGTTATTTTTCCTGTGACAGGAAAGCTTTGCACGATGACTGATGTGATGTAAATTACCATTCATAAGTGTCTGTGCATTGCAAATCTGAATACAAATGTTATTGTACTGTACATCTTTGAACAAAAAGTACAAAAATTGTCCATTTTTGCCACAGGTGAATGGGAAGAAGATTGCTGTGTTACTACTAGGGGGCAGTAGAAAGAGGGGTACAAAGATTTAGGTGTTTTCTTTCAGAAACCACAAAAAAAATGGTTTGCTTATTTAAGAATCTTTGTGCTTTTGGCATATAGGAACTGAAATCATAGCAAAGGGGAAAAGCTTATTTATATCCAAAACAATAAAGGTTATAGGAACACTTTTTATTTAAACTGCAAGCAATGCAATGTAATTCCTGTCTCTTTTCTAGATGATGCAGTGCTTGAAGCTGGGGGCTTTGTCTCGAACCACTGCCAGCACTCAGATGAATGTTCAGAGCTCACGGTCACACGCTATCTTTACTATACACTTATGTCAAACCAGAGTCTGTCCTGCATTTAACACTGTACGTATCTTTGCTGTTATTAAACTTCACTTTAACCATTTTTCAAAATGTGAATATTGTTTTGGCAGCCACTGCTATTTGAATTGCACTTAGTAAAGATGCTACAGTCATCATCATGCTCGATGAATTTGCTAAGCATTATAATAATTTGATTTAATCTGTGCATATGTAACCATCCTCTAGCCAGAGGCAACAATAAACTGCAGCCTCTTACATGAACCTGCCCATTCTCCTCTAGCGTTTTCTTCAGTATTTCATTGCAACATACACAAGTAAGAAAGTTAATATGTAATTTGTCTTTAATTGGGAAAGCATTTTTAAGTGTCTTAGTAGTTAGTGTGTTGAAGCTTGCAGTCAGCTAACTGAAAATGCTTGGATATTCCAGATTAAGTGTTGATATCCAACAAGGAGCAAGTAGAAAAGTATTCAAGTCTGAAGCTTGTATCTATTTAAAATAAATATGCTATATTTGGGGTTCAGATGCATTGTTAAGTCTATGCACTTAACCAGAAATTTAAACTATGAATGTACTTGGAGCGGTTCTGTAGAAGATTTTTCATGTGAATGTTCAGTTGTTAGTTGCTGTTGGTGTATCTTGTGAAGAGTTCTGAATAAATCCATGCTACTGAAAACTACTGTTAGCTTCAGGGAGACTTAATTTGATTATTCTGAAGATATAAAAATTTTTAAATATTTTGGTGAACTCCTAAGTACCTGGCTAGCATTTTACACATGGATATCACATTTTTAAGGATGTGGACAGTGAATTGGATTTGTAGTGCTTTTGGGGGGGTGGGGTGGGGTGGTGTGTGGTTTTTTTTTTTTTTTTTAACACCACAAATAATCATTTGCAGGCAAAATGAGGGTCGCTSCCTGGTCCTTTGTGGTATGTAGACCTGCTTTATACACCTGGTAAAAACACTTCTTCCCACTTTCCACGCTGCAACTGTGGACCTGGTGGTGTGGGCAGCTGTCTGTCTTYTCACTTGGGAGGGACTGGCATCACACTCGGAGCCCAGACAGGGCACCTTGGTCACTGCGTGGTGACACTGTCTGCTCGGAGGTTTTGTTGAAAACTGTCCGTGTAGCTGGAGAGTGAGAACTCATCTGGGAGCAGGCTGTCAGCACAGCAACCCACCTGCGCTGGTGCATTTGCAGCCTTCCGCACCAGCCGAGCCACCCGCAGAACTCTTGCCTGGCCCTGCCTGGTTTTTAGCAGACGCTTGTGGCTTCTGTTAAAAGGTGGCTGCCTTCTGCTTTGGTCAAAATGTTTTGTTCCTTCTTTTTTGGGAGATATGAGCAAGATAATTTGACTGTCTGGAGCAGGACATTGCTAGATCCTGAATCTGAAGACAGCACCCTCTTCTTTCCCTGCAGTATTTAGGAGAGTAGAGGTTAGACCTGACATTGGCCTCTGAACGCTCCCAGAATATAAATTAATACGAGCCCTTATTGGGTGGCCAGGAGAGATGCAGCTCAAGTTTCTGTTGTTGCTGCCGCCTGTAGACAACAGTTTTGGGAGACCTTTGTTACTAGGGCAACGCAGTTCTGGGATGACGGTGTGGGCTCCGTGCACGGTGCCGGTGCCCGCGGTGGGCAGGCGGCCAGGGCGGCTGTGCTCACACCCTCCGTGCTTCTCAGACGTTTCTGGACGTACGTTTGATTTACTAAGTAAGCAAGAGAGCAGCGTAAATGTCAAAATGGCTGAAAAGGTGTGATAGTTCAGTCTCCTGGAAGTGGAACAATTCCTGTTCTCTTCTGAAACTGCTGCAAAAGGAGATCACTTAAGAAGTGTGAAGTGTTTAACTACTGTGAGAACGGTTTGGTCTCCAATTGCAGGCATTACCCCTTGCAATAGTGGAGGGAGCTGTGGGCTAGCTGACTAAGGACATAATGATCATTGCCACAGAATACCTGTTTTGTTTTTTGTTTGGGCTTTTTTTTTTTTTTTTTAAGAAAAAACAGAACAGTCCATGCTTACTGTGATAGAATATTCCTAATAAAGCCTGTAGATTGGGCTGTGTGAATGTAAGTCCAGTATACACTTGATATATGCCTATTACATGCTCTCATGGCAAGTAGGTAGAAATTGCCCTGCAATGGGTATCTTAGCAGGCAGGTCAGGAACTAAGTGATTTAAAGATTTTATTTTTTTCTCATTCAGTGACACTCCATGACAGCAGGTCCAACTACACTTAGAGAAAATAAATCTCCACAGTATACGGTACAACTACACTAATTGATAGAAAAAAGCTTGGGATTATCTAATGAAAAAGGATAATTTCACTGCTGTGCTTTGGGATGTGAAGTGGAAAGAGACTGAGGCTATGGTACCTGCCCGTAGCACAGTGTGTTCCTGGGCAGACTCCCTGCACTGATGCAAGCGTGTGTCGGGTGCCAGTCATTACAACTTACTTCGGGCCAAAAAAAGAAAGGAACCTCTTCTTTCTCCCTTGTTCCCTCTGCTGTCCTTATTTCCTGGTCAAGACAGGAGTGCTGGTGGAATACTGGCGGCTGGGAAAACTGACTTAAAATAATTCCTAAAATAAAGTTGAAGAATCATGCCACAGGGAAGATGATGATGGGGATTAGAGAGGTATAAAATCAAAATATCTTTCAGATATTTGGCAGGCTTATGAACTGGTAATTTAGGAGGGTAATATTATCATTACTTTTTTAAAAATCAGTTTCCTTTCACAATTGATTTAAGACTTGCATTTCAGGAGAGGTACAAACTTTGTTGCCCAACTTGCTGATGAGTTTTGTATTTTTTAATATATGTATTCTCCCCTGCTCTGAAACAATTGTAGCCCATACTTAGAAGTAATTGGTATATTGGTATTCACGTGCATCTAGAGCTGGGTCTTCAAGAATGATATGTTAGTGGATATTACTAAAATGGAGATGTTTTTTTGAGACATAAACGGACATGGTTTTGTTATAGGAGAATGAGCAAATAAGGAGATGGATATGACAAATAGGTAGTCTTGTAAATAATTGTTGATTGAACTTTGCAGTAGACAAACGTTAATGTGAAAGATCTTACCAAGCTTTATGGGTTCTTCTTTATTTCAGGATAATGCCACTGATAACAGGATTATATCTGAATCTTCTGAGATGAATGAACTTGAAACTCTTACTGCCAAGTTCCATTTTGTTGATCTAGCGGGATCTGAAAGGTTAAAGCGAACAGGAGCTACAGGAGAAAGGGCAAAAGAAGGCATTTCCATCAATTGTGGACTAGTAAGACTAAACAATTTGTTTCTATAGGCTGTTGGTACCCTCTTCTCTTCCTTTTTGGATCACTTGTTTTTAGTAATCCCTAAAGTAGAAATGCATCATGTGCAGAACAACGACTGTAGCATGAGAAGTAACAGTATATATTGATTCTTACTGGGTTCTGGCTTGCTAACATTTTCTTGGTTGTACTGGACCCTAACTAGCAAATTATAGTGCTTATAACTGTTGTGAAATAGTTAGCTACTCTAACTGTTAAAAGATACTGTAGAGTATTTTTCACTTTTTTTATTATTTTTTATTCTGTCAAGACCCAAACAATTGGAGAACATTACAAGCAGTTTGCAAGGAGTACAGGCATGTGAAACATGGACAATGAATATGCTTAATTGATCAATAAATGCTGGTTCTTTGTTATAATTACGAAACATAATGTAAAACAACCCTAGGCAAAACAACTCTAGAAACAAAATTTTTAACTTATAGCAACACTTCATATTTTTTTTTTTTTGGTCTGTGTACTGGATGTCTATGCAGTTTTTTTAGTTAACTGTATTAAATGTTTTATTTAATTATGGCTACACTGAAAAGTAGAGCTGGTGATTATCAGTGAAGATTGTAGTTTCATGCCTTTGTTTTGAGCTACTTGGCTGTGCAGAGGCTCTATGCGATTCTCTTTTAAAGACTCAAAAATACATGTTTATTATTTTATATGTGAAAACATGCCTTTTTTCTGGTCTAGAGTGTTGTACCAGAGAGGTATTCTGCAACTATAACTTTCTTAGTGATTCTCTTGCCATCACGACAGTGATTATATTCTCTAGTTATTGTGGTTGTATCATATGGAAGAGAAAGAGAATTCAGTTCAATTTCATCATTGATACAAGCACAGAGCCAACAGAAATTTGGGGGGTTAGATGACAAAGATGTATCCTTAACAAATAGGATACAGAATTACAAGAAGGTGAAAATCAGTGTGATAAAAGTAATATTTTATATGATCACAAAACTTTCATTTACAGTGAATTCCAGCCCTCAGCTTTGGGTAACAGAGTGAAAGTGATGTAAACACTTCAAAGCAGTCACAGAATGTGGTGTATGTGCAGTTCTTCGACTGCTGGATGCAGTAAAACCACTTTCAAGACCAAGAACTGGCTGTACAGGGTGCCACCTAGAGGAATGTTCTTTAATTTGGCATATGAATAATCTAATCTAAGTACATGCTGTTGCACATTTAAAATAATTTTACAGCCAAATGTTAGGTTGTTTATAAATATGAATTAGACCCTTTCTTAGCAATGAAATAGGATAGCCATGGACTACATAATTTCAAGCCTTAAATGCTTAAATCTTTGTCAGACATTCCTTATTTCCTATCTGTAAAGGTAGTAAATTCTGTTTTTTTTTATTAATGCCCCTTGTCTTATTCTAAATCTAGCATAAAGCACATTGATAGAATTAATTTTAAAAAGAATATAGCTACTGCTAGAAGTAGAGATCGGCTTTAATAATCATCAGAAGTAAATGTTTGTTATATGAAGTGGTTCTRACTTTAGTTTGTGACGGACATGAGATATCAATAGACAGTGCACACAAATTGTGCTTAGCACTTGCAGATGCCAGACTGCAAGTCATCTGATTCACTGTTGATAGCATGAAAGTTTACAGATGTCTACTGTGAAATGTAAAATCTTCAGCAGCTTTTTTTATTTTGTTAAATTTCATAAATATATTCATTTTTTTCACAATATGCAGACCTCAGTTTATAGCTGTTTGTAAAATAAAACTACTCAGAAACTGATTTTAACTTGTGCATTATGTGATTTGGTGTTTTATAGCTGGCACTTGGCAATGTAATAAGTGCACTGGGRGACAAAAGTAAGAAGGCAACTCATGTACCGTACAGAGATTCAAAGCTTACAAGGCTACTTCAAGACTCTCTTGGGGGAAACAGGTATGAAAACTAGAACATTTTATGAATCTCATTGTATATGAGCATGAATGAGTATGTAATCTTCAGAAAGTAAAATAAATATTAAACAATGATAAAAATAGCCACTCTTTTTGCTGGAGGGAGGTTCAGAAAATAAATTACTGTCATGATAGAAAATGCTACCAATGCAGGGAAAAGATTTTAAAGAGGCTTTTTGCATCATTCTTTTCAGTGCTATTGTAGGTTTACTAGACATGAGGCTTCGAGTTACTTAGAAGTTACCATTTCCAGGACAAGTCCTTTCCATGAAGACGTCTTTTAGATTATAGACAGCATAAATGGTAAACTTTGTTATTGTGTTATAGCCTTATTAATTACAGCATAGCTTAAACCTGTGATGAGTTTCTCCTTCAGAGATATTTTTTTGCAACTGTTTTTTTTTTTTTTTTTTTTAAATGGTGCTTAATTGTTTGCTCTGATTGCCATGCGCAGGAGCTTGGAGTCAGCTTACCACAGACTCTACCATCTTTTTGTAAAGATTGTATATCTCAGGGTATGGTGCATATGTCCAGTTATCTGATGTTGGATTACAGCCTAATAAAAACAAACCACTGTATCCTCAGAATTGTATGAACCTATTTTGTATACCTACTGCACAGGCAAGGAAGAGGGGCTTTGGCCTCTGGAAGCTTTGTCTGAGCAAACATTAACAAATTTGTTAAAATAGTACAAATTTTGTATTTGTAACGTTAACAGGTACAAATACAAAAGGGGGTGTAGTTGAGTATGCTTTAGCAAGGTAGTACTCTTATTCCTCTACTCAATCCGATACAGCTGACTGCTATTTTTAGGAGGGCGGGAAGTTTTCTGGGCATTTCACAAAGGAATAGAGAGGAGTGGAAGAGAATTCTTAAATCATTGCTCTGCTCTTCAGAGAGAGGACTTCAGCAACACCCTGCAGCACTACAGTGCATGGAAAAGCAAAGAGCCGGACAAAACAAGTAAAATAAAAGCTAGAATTTTCAGAAGTGCTTAACAGAGGAAGAAACTCAAGAATTATGAAAAAATCAGCAGAAATTAAGAGCATAGGTCTTCTAAGCTCTTTCTGGAAATAACAACAAATAGCATTTCTTGATTAAATTTTATATCAAATACACTAGATAATGAGCATTCTTTCAAACCACTCCTAAAGTTGCACTTTTGTTGAAATATTATTTAGACTCTAAAACATTTTCCTGTCTTATAGCTCCGCTGCTCCCTCTCCTGTTCCGTAGGAGAAATCACATAGTTCAGTGTACAATGTACAGACAGCAAATGCTGTCCCAGAGCATTTGCAAGGATGTTCAGATATATTTTTTGTCTGTTTGACTGTTAAATTTGTGGACAACCCCTGCCACTACCACGTATTTTCATTTGTGATATACATGCTAAGACATGTCAAATCAGCAGTTTGCTGTTAAGGAAGAGTTATATGTATTAACATGATTTGAATAATTCCTTATCCATGCTTTAGCAACCAAAAAGTGTCGGAAAGCTAAATATTAATAAATATGCAGTTTTTATTTTGGGAAATCAGATTATTAGGTTTCTATTAGCCTGTTCCGTAGCCTTCCAAATTCTACCCTAGGTATTACAGTCCACATTATTGTTTCTTTTTTGCAAATACTTACAAAAGATTTACTGATAGTGATTCAGGTTGGGTTGCAGTGAGTCCTGAGACAAAGGTGATGAACACATTGTATCATTGTACTAGTGTCACTATAATCCTGATTTTAAATATAATGCTGTAACAGTTCTGAAGCAGCATTTAAATATTAATGTTTCTTGAATTATTTCAGTAAGAATATGGAGTATTGGTGTTTTTGGAAAGAATTTTAATAATGTATAATATAAAACCCGAAAACTTTCATAACTTCGGGGGGGTAGTTTAAAGAATTGGTAAAATAAAGGGAATAGAACAGTTTTTTTAAAAACTAGTCCATTATACAATTCCGATAGGAAAGTGGAGTTCAAGTTATTCAATTTTCAAGTTATTCATAAAACTCAGATGACCTGGCAAAAGCAGTCATCTGAGTTTTAGAAAAGTAATCACATTCTGAACTGAAAGCACAAGTAGTCTTGATGTCAAAATTAAAAATTTGTTCTTAAGCTCACATATTCTTGAGGACTAAACTCAAACAGTTGGGGAACTGACACAAAGGTATGCAGGAGGTCTGAGGAAGAATTGCTGAAACTGAATCTTTCTTGTATCCTCAGGCTAGTTACACTTTCCAGTATAGTTTCCCAATGTGTATGGCGAAGGTAATTTTTTGCCTCACAAAGGGTTGCAGGGATTAATTTGTTTGTCTCAGTCTGAAATTAGAGAAGGTGAAGGTCAGAATCCGGTCTGCCTAATGCAGATATTGATCCATTGCCCTGGAGACAGTGCACTCTTCCTAACGCAACCACCTACACTTTCACATACAACAGAGAAGTAAATTGCTTTAAAGCCTGGTAGGGAGGACTCAGTCCATCAAACATAGGTGTTTCCCCCTATCTGTTGAGAATTTAGGTCATGTAGGCACCTTCAGAGTATGTTCTACAGCTGGAATTCTGGTTCTGACCCCTCTAGACTGTTCTCACCTGATGTGAAATGAGAGTGTGCTCSAGGGATAGGGAGAAGGGACCCTGGTTTCTCCATCTGCCTGTTAAATGATGAAACCACTTGGTTGGAATGAAGAATATTTTGGTTTTTTCTGCTTTTGTCCCACTGGTTCTTGTTGGTCTGTCTGCTCAATCTTTCATTTGGAGCAGGGAGTTAYGTTCTCACCCTGCATATCCCATGATGGGGTGGCTAGAGGGTGTTGCAGGAACCCAAAAGGAAGATAGTTGTTCATAGCCCTCTTGGGCCTAGAGATCAGGTCCTGCTGCTTTTTGTAGAAGTGCTCTAATCAGTCGTGGTATGAAACATGGAATAAATAGTTATAGCCAGATGTACTAAGGGTAAGTACTAGCTTTTGGGCTTCTGTTGGAGAACAGGAGATAATTTGCAGTGGAGAATTTAGGTAGTTCAGATCTTGGTAGAACCTGAGGTAGACAATAAGTACCTTAGGCGGTTGTGCACATGCATGGACAGCTAAGATAAGCGTTCAGGCAACTTTCAAATTAAGTAAGTAGGAACCTCAGGAATTAATGAGAGTAGGCCGTCCTGACTATTGCGTGGTCCAAATCACTGTCTAGGACTTTACGTTGATCTTAAGGACTTAAATCTAAGTTTATGTATGATTAGGCAAACTGAATATAATTTGAAAAACATTTCTAGGAAAGCCAATTAATTGCTTTTATACTTTTACATATAGAACAATTAATGATCTAGCATCTCCTATACTATGCTAGAGTGATACAAGATGTCACAGTGCTGAACTTTGTGGTTGACAGTCTTCTACTGAGGATTAGAGGAATATTTTCACAAATGTTACGAAGTCACTATTCTTGTTTCACCTTCTACCTGAAGACCTGTTAGTTTCTCTCTACTCTTTTTGTTCTTGATGTGTAATGCTGACCTGTTTGTAACTTGCAGTCAAACACTCATGATAGCATGTGTGAGCCCTTCAGATCGAGACTTCATGGAAACCTTGAACACATTAAAGTATGCCAATCGGGCGCGGAACATCAAGAACAAGGTGATGATTAATCAGGATAGGGCTAGTCAACAAATAAATGCTTTGCGCAGTGAGATTACACGGCTACAGATGGAACTCATGGAATACAAAACAGTAAGTTCATCCTTTTAGGATTTCTTCTGCTTCAAAACGCTTACAGTTCTACAGCTTGATTTTCTGTTGGCTACTTCCACTTTATACACAAAAAATATTTGAATAGCAACCCTAACTTAAACAATGCTTCTAATTTCAGTCATTACCAAATGTTTTTAGAAAACTTAAATTGCGTCCCCAGAGACATCAATGAATGTCAATGACGTTAACAGATGCTGCATGCTATTTGATTTTTGAAAGGCAAAAATTGACCTTGTCATAATCAGCAATGAGAAATAGTCACTTCCAAAGCAAAAATGACCATAATTTGGTCATTTGGCACATAAATGAATGTGAACAGTTATTGTGTATTGCTTTTAAAAACTTACCAGACAGCTAAAACAATTTGTGTTTTAAAAATACTTTTTCAATTATATAAGCCAAATACTTGTACTATGCAATGCCCATTTCTTCCTGAAATTTTAAACAAATAATATTTTCAGCAATAAATGTGGTTAACAAACAGTGTCCTCCTCCTTTGTGATCCTTGAGATAGTATCCTGATTTGATAAAGAATTGTCTTCTCATTTCTTAACCTCTTCAAGAACTTGTATTTCAGACTAAGGTGGAATTACACAGGACCCAAATGCTAAGGTGTTGGTCAGACATCAGTGTTTAGAAAACGATCCATTTATCCATTGTTTTAAACTTTTTGAGAGATTATTATCTTTTGCTATGAGTGTCTATTTGGAACTTCAAGTAATCTGTGGATTGCCTTTGCCAAGTTAAAAATTTTTCATGCGTAGGTCAGCCTTTATTAGTAATAAAATATATTTACTTTCTTAAGGGTAAAAGGATTATAGATGAAGAAGGTGTTGAAAGCATCAATGACATGTTTCATGAAAATGCGATGCTGCAAACAGAAAACAACAACCTGCGTGTTAGAATTAAAGCAATGCAAGAGACTATTGATGCACTGAGAGCCAGAATAACGCAACTTATGAGTGATCAGGCCAACCAAGTGCTAGCCAGAGCAGGTATGCTGTGGGCGTGTTGTGCGTGTGTGTAAACTGCTTAATAAGTTCATGAACTTAAATCAGTTATGTGTTCTTGCTTCATGGGTCCCTTGGAATGAAGTGATATCTTTGTAACAGTAATGTAGGACCTGCTTTGGGCAGGGATAGGCCCCATCTAACTCTTTCATCTGTTTCTGGAGACTTCTATTAATAGAAATAGCTTGATACCCCAATTTGACAATTCATTTAGGACCACGAGCAACATGAAATGTGAAATAATACCTTTGGATAGGAATTACGTGAAAGCTTAGCTATACATGGACTTAAATATTTTGCTTTGGCTAAAGACCTGGATACAGATGGGTGAATGTTGGCTTGCTTTTCACCTCATAGAATAATCAACCAATTGACTTACCAGGACTGCATCGTTCTTTTTGTGCACTGTTTGTCAGGTTACTTTTGATTTATGGTACACGCATTGTTAAAAGGTGCTAATATGGAAAACAAATGAAATAGAAAAAGTTACTTGTAATAGTCCTGATCATATGACACAGAGGAACCAAAAACTTAATGCAGCTTAAGGAGGAAATATATTTTACAAATCAGATAAGATCTAAATGTGTAGCCCACATGGCTTTCTCTTTGCTAGTACCTTCTGCCTAGTAGCTGTATTCAGATATTTATACTGTTACTGCCCTTTCTCAATCTTTCTTTTCCCCCACCCCCTCTTTCTCTCTGTCCTTCAAAGGAGAAGGAAATGAAGAAATTAGCAACATGATTCATAATTATATCAAGGAAATTGAAGATCTCAGGTATTTGCATAATATATATTTGAACAATTTTTATTAAAGAAAAAAAATACTAGAAGTATTTGCAAGTAAATACTTCAGCTGTTTTCCTATGTGGGGATTACTTTAAGACAGTGATCCTTCAGCTTCTAAGACCATCTGGTGTTGCTCTTGGCCACAGAAAATTAAAATGTTAAAGATGAAGCTGACAATAGAAATGAAAATAAGATGTTGTCTATATAATGATGATGACTTGATATTGTTGCACAAAGGACAGCAAAACTTGGAGCGATTGTTTTCTGATAACTTCATAACCTCGTATATAAATGACAGTACTGAGAAATCACTTGTTACAATTTGGTGTTAAAAAAAAAGCCTGCTTTCCTTTTAAATTAAAAAAAAAGTATTAAATATTTTAGATATTTTTACGTCTCTCTTTCTTGAAGGTGTATCATGCAAAAAAAAATTCTGGCCTATTCCCAGTTGGTGTTAGAGCTACATAATATTGTACCTCTTGTGTAACGTGTGTATATATACAGCATATGCAGACATATATCTGTGTGTATATTTACACAGACATTTATATTTATATGTATTCTGTCTAGGGTATATGATGTATGTACAACATACATAACTGTTGTGTAAAATGGTCTCATCAAGGGATTTACTACACTTGTATTTGGTGACTTCACCTTGGTTTGTAGTTTCTTTTTAAACTGAATGTAATGCATTGTAGCTACAGATGCTAAAGAGTATACATCTCATGCATTAGCAATACTTGTGATTCATGGCCTACAACTTTTTTTTTTTAAGAGCAAAATTATTAGAAAGTGAAGCAGTGAATGAAAATCTTCGACGCAACTTGTCAAGAGCTTCAACAAGATCCACGTACTTTGGTGGACCATCAGCATTTTCTGCTTCTATGCTTTCTTCAGAGAAAGAGACAATGGAAATTCTAGATATAGCCAAGAAAGATCTTGAAAAGCTGAAAAAAAAAGAAAGGAAAAAGAAAAAGAGGTGGTGTATGAACTATAATGCTATTTGTTTTCTCTTTATTAGTAAAGAGGTGTGTTGTGTTTTTTTTTTTAACCACTGAGACTTTAAAATTCATTTGTTGTTGCTGTGTGGGTTGGATCCTAAAATGCTGTTCCTTCAAACCCTCTTACACATTGATATTATAGAGGTTTTTCTTTTGCATCTTTTCTTCCAGTAAAGTATGAAGTATTTTTAGAATGAATGTCTTTTGTAACGAATTTTTCTATATAATTATGCACAATGGTAAAAGCATAGGTGCTTTCCATAATTTTTTTTTTCAAATGCATCTGAAATTCAACAGAAGTTTTCAAAATCAGAAATGATATATTTTTTTCTACCCTATGTCAAAATTGAAACAGCTTTCTGAAGAAAAGGTATTCTGAATAGCTGGGAATTCTGTGGTAGCTCTTGGAATGGCTTCTTTTGCTTTATCATCTGCTTTTCTGAATGTTTTTAATTTGAGGTTTCCTAATTCTCTGCAACATCATGCTTTGCTGTTTTTTGCTGTCCAACTTCTCATCTACTAAAATGCTCATAGACATTGATATAAATGCCTGTTCAGACAGCAGTTAGTATAGCAAGGATCTGTTTGTGTACTCCAAGACTTTRATTCCATTAGAGATCTTTCCCTTTTCTTTGAAATTTTCCATGTTTCTAATCTATTACTCTTTCTACTGATGGCCCTTCAGACTTCTACAACTTAAGTGTAAAACTAAAACAGTATAAGCCTGAAATATAGTTGAAGTATAAAGTAGATTTGAGTTAGTGATATCTGCAATTTGAGGACCTATATCTATAAATCCTTTCACCACACAAATGTCTAATACTTGTAGAGAACACTCATTTTAATAACAACTAGATTCTTCCTCTCCATATAATTTTTCAGAAAATTCTTAAACTTCTGTGAGGATTTTGATAGATTCTTATGTCTCATGTTTGTTGGAACATGAGGGGAGGATGGAAGCTTTAAATGAAATCAGCAGAATGTTCTGGCCTCTCTTCAGCCAAACACTTCAATATGTTCTTTAGCTGTAAATGCCAGAACAAAGAGATTTGATTTTGTATGTTTCAACACATTTTAAAATCAAGCATGCGTTTAAATACATGTTAGAGCGTGCCCCACTTGTTATCTTGGGGCCTGACTATTAGGTAGCAGGCAGGATTGTGACCAGAAAACAGATAAAGGTTACTAGATACATTGAGTAACATTTCTTATTGTAGATGATGATCACTTTAAAAAAACATTTGGAAGTTTTACCCTACATACAGTAGTAAGTAAAACACATGGTGGTGTGTGTTTGTTTGKTTTTTTTTGTCTTTTTCTGAAAGAAGCTTGTGTCCAGTCACACTTGCTCACACCAGGACAATAATCTTGTGAATGGGGTAGCCAACTGGTCTGATCCAGAAGTAGGGACTACTTACCATAAACTATTTTTGAGATCAGTTTTCTATCCTAGCATTATAGAATTAGAGAACCATAGAAAAATTTAAGTTGGAAGAGACCTCTTGATGGTCCACCTCCATCTTAAAGCACAGTCTTGTATTCTATAGAACGGGATCATAATCTTCAAAGTGCTGGTAAGGTTTGAATCTATCTACTGGCCCATCTGCAGACTGCTTTGTAATAAATATTTATAAATTTCTGAGGTGCATATGTTAGGAGAAAAATTCCCTAGAAGCTAAGAAATGTTAGAATTTGAGGGATTATGCATATAGCCTGTCATACTTGTTACCTGCGGAGTGCTTCTATCTGATTAATGAAAAGCAAATGTTCAGGATATACCACTGTGAATATTTATTCTATTGAAATTTCAGGAGTTGGCAATGGGTATGCTAATGTATTGCAAAGGAACAATTTACCCTGCAGTTTGGTAGGGATTCTTTGTTCTACTTCTGTCTTCTACAGGCATTTACCTGCTTTTACTGTACTATTTCTTTTTAGGGTTGTTGGTCTTTTAAAGTTGTCTAACTAGCATTTTCCTATTAAAATGGGATCGGTGAGCCTAGTTACTAGATCTGCCCCACCTGCTACTTTTCTTGATCTGTTTGTTTCCTGGTTATGGGTCTGTATGATGAAAGGTGCATAATTTTAAATATGTACAACTTATCTAAATTGTTGTGAGCTAGCCTGAAGATCTAAGAGCCAGTTTCTGAATGAGCAGCAGGTATGTACTGCTATATATCTGTAGCCTTTAATAAGCATGTGTCGTAAAGTTTATTGGAAACAGTTTACATGGCAGTAATGTTTTGGCTACTGAAATACTGACATGCTTGATTGGAGTGTCCCACGGCGTGACCTACTCACCAGAAGCCCCAGAGCAAACCTCCCATGTCCTTTTCAATTGTTATTCAGCCTTACATACCTGGTAACCTTTTTTGACTGTTGTCTTTTGACTTCCCTAACCTTTATTAAACTAAATTAGTGATAAAATTACATGGGGTTCAGCGTGTTAGCTTCTAGCTGATACTGAAGGAAGATGGCAGGCAGTATAAGGTGAAAAGGCAGCAAAAGCTCTTGCTCAGAACTTGCTCATAATGGGAACATGAGGAATTTCAGTAGTTGTTGAAATTTAAGCCATCTCTACACTTATATGTCATGCAGACATTTCTTTACTGATACATCCACATTTGTTCAAGAGGAAAAAGTACAAGTAAAAATACTAACACTTTGTCCATCTCATTGCTTTTGATGCATATTTTTTGTTAATTTATTAAAAAATAACCAGCGGTCATTGGCATGTACTTTTAGAATCCCAGAAAAATAAACTGCAATTTTCTGCTTTTTATTTAAAAACAAACAACAAAACTCCAAACCAAAAAATAAATGCTGTTTGAAGATTTTTATATGAATTATATTCAGAATACATGATTTAGAATATTAGTACTAAAAATTTCTCATTACTATTTTATATTACAGTACGTCATCAGCATACATAGAACTAGTGCATTGTTTTTTCCTCATATATTCCTGAGGATATATAACTTTGGTTCAATGGCAGTACTTCTTGCAATTTTCAGTATTTTATCTGCCAATTTTAAGTGGCAAAAGAGAAGAAAGCTTTTTCTAGAACTAAGAGATTATTTGAATCCATATTAGAAATAATTCTCAGAGTGAAATGTTTTGTCTATATCTAAAACTTCTTTAGTGTAACTTGAATTTACAATTGTTGACAGTGACAGACTAGTTAACCTACAAATGCTGCTTCTTTGTTTTCTATTTACTTTCCAACTGTGCAAAATGTATTGCCTTTTTACTACTTGTTGTCTCTTGATGGTATCTTTTAAATTTTCATTTTAAACTCCACAAGCTCATATATCATTTTTTACCTTCTTATCACTTTTGCTTTTCACTGTCTGGTTTGTCCTTCATTGGCTTGGCCTTCCAATACTGTACCTCGTGCTTTTGAAGGCTACAGAAACTTGAGGAAAGCAGTCAAGAAGAAAGAAGGTTGGAATATTTCCCAGGTTTTTAATTACCTGTCATTTCAATTAACTGGTTGTCATACATGAAAAGAAGTTGGGCAGATTCATAGGTACTTCAGGAGTAGTTCATTTGGCTTTTCAAAGTTCTTTCCTGTGTTTTGACTTTCAACAAGTGTTTTAACTGGAAGAAACCTCTGTTGTGGAATTGAGGTTGACTCTGGGGTTGCACAGTGTCGAGCAAGTGTTTGTGGGGAGGTGGTGCCTTTGGGAATCGCTATAGGATTAAGTAGAAGTCTTTCTTGCATGGCCTGTATGGAATGAAAGACAGGAGGAAGGCACAGTAGCTCATATGCTATAAGATGTATAGCAGGCAGTATACGACAATAATAATTTTGGCATGCAAGACCAAGAAGGCTTTGGACCTTCACACCTCAGTTAAGTCTGCTTCTTTTATTTTTGAAAGCATGTGATTGAAGCCTTGACCATTCCTTCCATTCAGTTTCAGCCAAAGCGGTAGATAAAGTAGTTATTCATAGAGAGCAGTTAAGATGAGGGCTCTAAAAGGAGAAATATACTGTCATTAAAAATGAAAGTAAGGGAGCTTTTATTTTTCAGCTGTCTACTTTGATCCAAAGAAACACCACTGAATTCATGCAGACGATGTGAATCCACAGATCAGTAGCACACAAATTAAGCAGTACAGTTCTGCCTGGGAAAGCTACTGGCTCTCCTTCCTCCTGTCTCTCCCTTTTATTAGGCAGAATACAAATTCTCTGTAGTGGTGAGCTCCATGCTGTGTGCAGGCAGAAGGGAAACTGGGGATTTGCCTCAATCTGCATGAAGGTTGCAGCTAAGATCTGTTAACATTTAGGCTTATTAACCAACATAAAACAGAACATGATGTGGGCTGAGTGAGATGAGAATCTGTGGAAATGAGATTGCGTGGCTCAGTGTTCCCTGTTTGGCATTTTTTTTTCTGTACAAATCTGGTTAGGCTTTTTACCTCCAGCCTCCCCAGCTGCTGTGTGGATTCAGATGGTCCAAGCAAAAGCTTTCTGCCTTGCGCATGGCCAGCTGTAGCTGGATTCGGTTTCACTGGTGATGAGTGGGACAGAAGGAACCAGTTAGCACTGAACAGGTTAACAAATAGTATGACAAAAAATCGTGCGTGCACAGAAGTACTGTGTTACTTAACTGGCACTCTTCAGAGTAGGGCTCTGTTTTGAAGGTGGCTTTTATGTGTCACTTGCCAAATTATAATGTCTTGAACCTATTGAACACATCTTGTCACTACACTGAGTATTGGATTTTTCTAAGAGTTAGGCCTTGAGTCTGAGGTCCTTTTGGTGTCAGTGGAGAAAGATGTGCATTTCTAGTTACCCTGCCTGAGCAGTAACAGCACGTAACTTGCCAAACTTTTATGCAGCTGAAGTTAGGTGAGGTGGATTCCACATTATGCAATCCTAACCACATTTTTTCGTTATTACCCCCTATGGTGTCTAGGGGTACCTACCCCTGTTCTATCACGATTTCCCATCTATTGGGAATGGTTTGGGTTTTGCACATGTAGTGCTAGAGGGACTGAGATTTGGTCCGTGACAATTTGCAGGGTGCCATTGATTTTTGAATGTTACATTTGCATGTGATGTCTCCAATGTGCACTTAAAAATGTTAAAACTCATCCTAATGGCTAATACACCAAACCTTTAAAACAAAACCAAAAAAACCCTGCTGTAATTTGTGTAAGCCATCACTACAGTTCAGGTTGCCAAGAAAGGAAAGAATATAGAGATACTTGACTTTTAAATAAGTTTTGAACCATAGTCTGAAAAACAAAAGCATGGAAATATACTAAAATGTAATCTTAGTAGTCAGGAAAAGTTTCTTTTTGAGACAGACAGTCCTATTGCAAAAATTAAGTGTTTCTTGACTCTTGTTGTTTTATCAATGCCTGTTTTGAGCATTCCCTTGATGCCAAAGCAGATAACTGATCAAAAGAGTAGTTATAGTATGATAAATTAGGAAATTGTTTAAGGCTTATACATAAATTTTCAGATGATTGTAAGCACAGTAGGCTCTGTTATAGCTTGAGAGTGTAGTAATACCTGTGACGTATGTTGTACCTGCACACAATGTTCTTTCTTTGTTTTGTAAAAGCTATTCTGGGTACACTGCAACTTCCATGCAAAATGACTACTGCTGTACTATATGAAGATATGTATTCTGATTGTCCTAGTTGTGCAATATGGCCTAAAACAATGTGCTGTTCACTAATATTATTTTGCAAGCTAAGATTAAGAGTAATTAAGCATTATTTTATTATCTGCGGGAGATTGGAAGTTGTGTTTTACCCATGCCCAACACCTGTACCTTTGTCTAACTACACTTTGGTTTTCATCTTTATTTGGAATTACAATTTATTGGTTTGGGGGATGGGAAGCACATGCCATTTCAGT
Organism: Oceanodroma leucorhoa; assembly: GCA_030449065.1. Lineage (NCBI taxonomy): Eukaryota > Metazoa > Chordata > Aves > Procellariiformes > Oceanodroma > Oceanodroma leucorhoa. Next base: position 2,997,679 of record JASVER010000009.1, on the reverse strand, counting down.
TTATGAATATTTTGTGTCTGTGCTTCTTCTAGTGTTAAAGAGGATAACACAGATAACGAGCAGGAGAAGAGAGACGAAAAAGGCACTTCAGAGAGAGAGAATAATGAATTGGAAGCAGTAAGTATTTAACACTGTTTGGTTTATTTGTTCATTGCCTGTTTAAAGATTTACAAGGTTACAGAAAGGAAGTTAGGAATGGGTCAGGTGAATATTGTGGCTTCACAGTGATAGTCACAAGTGATTGGGGGATGGAAAAGTGTGGACGTGCTTCAACATCTTTCTATTTTGTACATTTTGTAGGAGGAAATTCAGGAATTAAGTGATCATGAGGATGAAGATGAGGAGGAGGAGGAGGATGAAGATGACATGGAAGTTGTCGAAAGCTCAGATGAATCAGATTCTGACTCTGATGAAAAAGGTGATGTCAGTGCAATATTCTGTGGAATTTTACAAATGCTGTCTGTTATTTCTTGGGTTTTGGTAGGCAAGATAGCACGTTGTCAACCCACTGTTCATAATTCTCTGTGGATTGTATGGTTATGGTGCTGAAACACGTAATAGGCATCTGATCAAGTGTCCCTGTACTGGCTTTAAAATTGACCAGAGGCCATCAAGTGTTTGATAACACATTTCTTCCTTATTTAGAATATCCAAAGTGTAAGGCTTAAGTACTGGGTTATTTTTATGTCTCAGGACTAATCACTAAGGTGATAGCTCTCATTCAGCTAATTTGGAAGTGGGTAGAATTTAATTTTGAAGGGCTGGAAGTCCATCAGCCTTCCTCACTTTCAGAGGCTGTGGGTTTATGTAGAAGCATCAACAGCTGGCTTACATGTGGCATGCAAATTAGTACTGCTAGAGTCAGAGACAGCATCACCAGCAATTCTCTCATGTGAGTCGGGCCAAATGAACAAACCAAGTCTGTTGGTTCCTTCTTGTTTGAGAGTTTCACAAACCATTAGCATGAGTTGCAGAACCTGAAAAAAAAAAAATCCTCAGCTGACATCTGTATTCTGGAGCATATAATCTTAAACCAAAAAAGGACCTAACTGACTAAAGAAATCAATTAAACTTTTATAAACTTAGCATGTGGGTTAGTCCTTTTTCCTTACTTTTTCCTCCTACTTTTCTCATTCCCTTCACCATTCCACTTCCATGACTGAGGTGGCTCTTCACCTCTCAGAATTTTGGCTGTATCTTTGTAAGAGCTAGAGAAGGGAAAGTCTCCCCTTGAAGTCTGCCAGCAGTTGAATTTTCCTTCTATAACCTGCTGGGTTTATGAATGACAGTTACTCTCCAGCCCTGAGGTGTGACTTAAGTCTTACAGCCTTTTGTATGGGGAAGGACAGATTGCTGATGTTGAGATTTAAACATGAGCAATTACAACGTATGGGCAATTGTGATCTAATAAGAGATATCTTTCCCTACCTCTTTTCCAGTTCTAGGTTGGAGAGAGTTTAAGGAGGAGAATTCATCATGAATTGCAGATAATAATTTTGCTTGCTGCACTGTGTTTTGTGTAGAATCCTGCTATGCACAATTTACATGTCAGGAAATGACCCTAACGTTGCAGGGGGTATCTATATTTATGTGATCCTCGCTGTTACTTTAACAGAAGTCTTAATTTTTGATTACTCAAATCTTTTTATTTTAGAAAATTATCAAGCTGACTTGGCAAATATCACCTGTGAAATAGCCATTAAGCAGAAACTGATAGATGAGCTAGAAAACAGCCAGCGAAGGTTGCAAACACTGAAAAAACAATATGAAGAGAAACTAATGATGCTACAACATAAAATTCGAGACACTCAGCTTGAAAGAGATCAGGTTCTTCAAAACTTGGGTAAGAAGTACAAAATCATTTAAATCTAGATGATGTGTAAGATATTCAGGTTGAATTGTTTGCTACTTTCCTCACTTCCTTTTTCAAATGTGATAAGAAATTGCAGAAAACAGAAATAGGTTTGTACCCATAATGCCATTGAATCATACTTTTACGCATTCTAGTTTCTACCAGAATTGAGAGAGATTTTTTAAAAAGATACTCCTACTGACAGGCCTTTGGTTTGGTTGAATAAGCATTCTCAGTTTTCTAGGAGCTCTCATTTTAACATAATCCTTCAGATAGTTCCTGAATTAAAAGTTCTTTCCCGCTCCTTCTCCCTCCCATCTTTCTTTTGATTTGCATAAAAATAAGAACTAGGATCAGTCGCCTTTCAGAGATGTTTTACTGACCAAACTTTTTTGAATATGGAATAGTATTGAGGTGAAAAACTAACTCTGACTCAGGAAGTCCTAAGCCACAAGTAGCTGAACTTCGGGAGAGTACTGGAGGAAGTGTTTTGTTTGTTTCTTTCTTTTTTAAAATATACTATATATGCTGTATGTTTATATACTTTATATGCTTTTGCATATTATTCTTCCTTAGACCTTTGCTTTTGATCAGTGCCAGAAAAGGGATACTAGGCTTGATGGCTCTTTGGACTGTTGTTATGATCTTGTGCACATATGAGTGAACAAGCATGTGTGTATATGTGTCCTCAGGTTCTCAGATATTTGTTGTCTAGTGCAAAGAAATCAGAAGAAAAGTGTTAATACTTGATCTCTTATCCAGGAACAAGGTGGAAAGTTCAAAGCAGTGCAGGTGACAGGAGCTAGAGACAAATTAAATTTTTCAAAGATACCGCAGATAATGCTAAAAGCAGAGGAAACAGTCATCTGTTGTGGCTGGCGAAGTGAAAATATCCTGAACAAAAGCAGATTAAGAATTCCCTTTTGCTCTAGGTTCTGTAGAGACCTATTCAGAAGAAAAGGCAAAAAAAATCAAGTCAGAATATGAAAAGAAACTCCAAGCCATGAATAAAGAACTGCAGCGACTTCAAACAGCGCAAAAGGAACATGCACGATTACTTAAAAATCAGTCTCAATATGAAAAGCAACTGAAGAAACTGCAGCAGGAGGTGACAGAGATGAAGAAAACCAAGGTATATTTCAGTATATTGAAGTGTTGTACAATGAGTGTTTACTGAAAAATGGGTTGAAATCTCCTGTGCATTTAYCTACCAGACAACTCTGTTCTTGCTGTCAGCTGCTTGAAAGTCTGAAAACAGAGAAGACATGAAGACTAGGCTATTCCTGGGGGAGAGGGGTGGCTTTTAGGTTTAATGAACAGAAATTACGGTATCAAACATGGAGAAGCTTGCACTGTTTATTAGCTGTTATTCAGCACTGGGTGAAGAAGACACATTAGATGGGAGGAGGTAAATTGCTAAGAGCATGTAATATACTGGAAGATGGCAATTTGAAGAAGAAACTTTATATGAGTGGGGGCAGGGAACAGCACTTCAGTGTAAACAGCTTTTCTAAGTGATAACCTCTTTACAGGTTCGCTTGATGAAACAAATGAAAGAAGAGCAGGAGAAAGCTAGAATGACTGAATCAAGAAGAAATAGAGAGATTGCACAGCTTAAAAAGGAGCAACGCAAACGAGAGGTGATTTGACAGATAAAGAACTTTAATTTGGAACAAGCATCTATCATTATGATGTGCATCTGCCTGCAGGCACACACCATGTGTATATGCATTCACTGAGGCAGGCACGTACCTGTATATTTTCACCAGTCAAAATGCACATAATTTGGTTTGAATTCTATGATAACTCAGTTCCTAGCTTCAGGTGATAAGTGCAACAGAAAATAGAAGGCTTATTGAATATGTATATCAGTATTATTTTATTAGTGAATCTTCACAAAACTCTTGCTACCACCTTGCTTGCATGCAAGCATTCTTTTTGGTAGAGAATTGATATAGTGAAACACTTATTTTCATTCTGCACTAGAAAGAGCAAGAAACAATTGTGACAGTTTTGCAAACTTGTATTAGTGTGTAAAGGTCCTTTTTTTATACAATACAGTCCTTGTGGCAGMTAATGGAAAAAATATCATGTGCTGCTTGTATTTTTTCACAGCACCAGCTCAAGCTTCTGGAAGCTCAGAAAAGAAATCAAGAAGTTATCTTACGTCGCAAAACTGAAGAGGTATTGTGGTAAAACAGTAACGTGTCTTGGAAAACAGAATGATACTGTATTGCTGTAACTTAGAATGCAGTTTTGGGGAGAGGTAATTGTGTCTTTGCACTCTGTTTCAGGTTACTGCCCTTCGTCGGCAAGTAAGGCCTCTATCTGATAAAGTGGCAGGAAAAGTAAGTCGAAAGCTGAGTCTGCCTGAGCATCCTATACAGGAAGCAAGTTCTAGCTCATCAGTCGAGCATGATGGTTCAAGAACAGCAGCACAGCAGAAGATGAGAATTCCTGTTGCAAGGGTTCAAGCATTATCTGTAACTGCAACAAATGGAACAGGGTAAGGATTAAAACTGTTCAGTACTCTCTTATGAGAACTGAAAATTGCGCGGACTTTCTGGCAGATAATATTGTGATGATACATATTGCAGTAATTGTTATTTTTCAAACTGCTGTAAAGTGCCCATTTTATGAGCATTACATTACGATTATCAAATGCAATTTGAGTTTTGTAGGTTTAAGACAGTGTGGAATAACATAAAATGGCATTAAAGGGCAAGTCACATTAAGAAACCCGAAAATTTCAAAATCGAGTTATCTGTTCTTGGTGGTCCAATGCCTGCAGTGTTCTTAAGTACAAAGGAAAACTTGTTGGAAAACACAATTTAAAGTATTAGGTGTATTGATGATCTTCCACTGTGGTTTGAAGCAGATCTCCTTGTTAAATAGGGAACAACTCTTAGGTGACATTCGATTTCAATGGTGCATCATACAAGATGCCACAGTGTTTGATACCTGTTTTTCAAATGCAATATGTTARAGTGCAGTAGAGTTCAGGGCTGGGTGCAGATAGCTGTCTGGTGCAATGAAAAACTGCAAGAAATTTTTAAGTTGTCCGTGAAAAATATTGTGGCCTGATCATTTCTACATTCAAATGTGTAACTGGACTACTTTAGACTTAGCTGTATGTTGCTCTTGAATTTATCACAGAAAGAAATATCAGCGGAAAGCAGTGACAAGCAGAGTTTACACCTCAAAGGCAGCCAGGATGAAGTGGCAGTTACTTGAACGCAGAGTGACTGATATCATTATGCAGAGGATGACCATTTCTAATATGGAGACAGATATGAACAGGTTACTTACGGTGAGTGATCTACCCTGCACTGTTGCCTGTATCATCACATTAAATAAAGAGAGAGCAGTGCATTTACATTTGCTGTAAATGAATTGCTGTGATGGTGGTATAGGGAAAGTGACTTGAAATCCATTGCAGTCAATGAAGATGCTGTTAACTCCAGTAAGCATTTGGGCCATGGGACTGCTATGCTTAGTAAGAAATAAAAAGCACATTAATGGCATCATGTGCAAATATATTAATATATTCACCTGTATATCTTCTTCCTGTAGAAATCATGATATGCTAGTTAAAGTACAACGGGGAAGGGAAAACAAAACAAAAATGTGCTTAAATGCCCTAAATGTTTGTTTACTAATTCCTTTCTATGTAATATTATGTCTTTGGGGAAAATAGCAACGTGAAGAACTTACAAAAAGAAGAGAAAAGCTTTCAAAGAAAAGGGAGAAGCTCATCAAAGATGGGGGTGGCGGTGAAGCAGATAGAAATGTCCAAAACATAAATGAAGAGATGGAATCACTAACTGCGAATATAGACTACATTAATGACAGCATTTCTGACTGCCAAGCAAACATTATGCAAATGGAGGAAGCAAAGGTAGGTCAAATATTAATGCAAAAATGGTAAAATGAAGAAAAGAAAAAACAACGGTATTATCCTTGAAAATGTTCTCATTTAGAAATGAATTTTGTTTTAGCTGTATAATTATTGAACCAGGAAGTGAAAATTGGTGAAAACTTCGGTGAAGTTTGAAATGAAGAGTGTTTATACGGCTGAACTTTCAGATCTGAGTTTCAGTGTCAATCGTGTAATGCAAGTTAAGATTGCAAAGCATTTAAACATCAAAGCTGATGCTTTCTATTCTGCTGGCATTAAATTAATATAATTCTTGGGACTGAAGGCTAACAGCTTATATCCTCTTCCTGCATCTGTTGATATGCTTCCTCTCCCTTGTATTGTTTTTGTATACATTAAAAATATTCAAATATTTTTGTATGTGAGAATTTATATTAATTCTTTATATTGCATTTTAGTATATTTTCAATTATGGAACAGTGGCTTTCTATAACTAAAGAGCCTTTTCAGGCCAACTTGCTTGTTTATGGTTGGCTTTTCAAATAGTAATTTAGTAAAAGGAAATTGTCTATTACGATTGATGTAGAAATCTGAATATTACCAAAAGCAGTGAAATCCAAATGCGAAAACTCTTATAATGCACATCATACCTTACATGATCTAGCAGGAAGAATCCACCACATAAAATCTCTTAGGTCTCTTGGCACATGGTGGCATGAAGTCTGAACTGTAATACTTATCAGTATTGTTATATGGTAGTGCTTGAGTTCTCCCTCTCCCACCTTCGGCTAATCTGTGCTTTAATGCATGTTACATCGCCAGCACCTTCTACTATTTTACTCACATCAGGGTTTCTTGAATTTTGGGCAGCATAGTGCAAGGTTACAGGACTTTACCAGTAAAGAAGTAGTGAACACAAAAGGATTAATAATTCTTAAGGGTACCACAGTACTTAATACTGACTGAGAATAATTGGAAGAAAAATGAGGAAAAGACTAGGGGAAGAAGTCTTCAAATGCATGAAGGCTGCAGAGAGTGAAGAGAAATGCACTCATTTCTATGTCCACTGTGAATAGCTTAGCTTGTAGAAAGAAGGGGTCTGAGTTGGAGATTGGTAAGAGCTTTCTAATAGGAAAGGAACTGAAGGACTGGGAAGGCTGCAGTCTGTACTGTGGGGTGTTTTGGGGATAGTTTGGAAAAGAAATCTTTCAGGCATGCTTTAGAGGTACCAAGGGGATGAACTGGGTGATACTGCAGCTTCTTCATTGTTTCTGTTTTCCATGATTACTGTAATGATTTAAAAAAAAAAAAAAAAAAAAAAAAACCAACAACAACAAAACCCCACCACATTTTTCACAATCTGACTGTTTTTATTGTTGCACTCATAGGAAGAAGGAGAGACCTTGGATGTAACAGCAGTGATTAATGCTTGCACTTTGACAGAAGCTCGATATTTGCTTGATCACTTCCTCACAATGGGTATCAATAAGGTAATGCATTAAGTGAAATATGTGTGTGCCAGGACTATGCCATGTACCAGGAGCAGAGCTGTGCTGACATAAAGACTGACTAATGTGCATTAAACAAAGCAAAGCYGGTCAATGCTACTGAGTCGCGCTGGTTCTCAGTGTGACGGCCCTTGAGATCCATTGTCCGCTTCAACCTTTTGCCTGTTTTTCAACCCTCAGGAGAGCCTACTTCACTGTACTAATGACCTCATGTTGTTCCTATAAAAGCAGTAGCTTTTCGTAATCAAATAAATCTCTCTCTATGTTTTTCAACAAGCTCCTAAAGAATGCTCAAGATCTTTTTTGTTTAAAGACTGGCATAGCCACTTCCTTAAAAATATGAACCTTTAAAAAATTTATTTTAATGTATATATTGATGCATGGCATACTTTAGTCAGTCTTCTATTTTGAAGTAGAGCAATAAGGGCTTTTTTGGAAAGGCTTGGGGAGTAATATTTTCAAAATGAGTATTTGGCAGTTTACATGTGTGCACAGGGTTATATCTTGTGCTCTTGCTTCTGCTTTTCTTTCTGTTTGAAGGCCAAACTCAGTGTCATTGAACCAAATGAAAGATTTCAAGACTATTGAAATGGGCTTTGGGTCAGTTCCACTAACCAATTCTCTGTTCTTTTTTTGCATTCTTGATTCATCACTATGTAGGTAATCAAAAAAGTTTGTGGTGTTTGTTTTTTTTTTTTAAAAAAAAAAAAAAAAGGAAAATTCCCACAATCACATTGGCTTCTGCAAATTTCAGTCTTGATTTTCTTTCAGCCCTTGGGTGGGTTGAATGGATACCTGATTCCTTGCAGCAGAGTTAATATGGGAGAAGTGCCTCTGACTTACTCTGTTAAAAATTTCTCCTTATCATGATGAAAAGTTTCATTATGTGAAGGTTTCTCTTTTTTCTGATAAGTAATTATTGTGTAGAAAAACTGAAGGTACATTTTCTTGCAAAATTGGTCATGCCTGCTGTCTATTCTGTTGTTTGTTTCCACGTGCAAACTGTGTCTATTGATACGTTGGTTTAGTTCATGATAAAATCAGAATCTGATGTATACATAGTACTACACTTCTTAAGTGCTAGCACTCAAAGTCCTCTGCTATCCTACAGGTCTTTGAGATGTGTTGTACCTTCATTTTTCCCTACTGTTTCTTCTATTTGGAAACCATTCTCTGTAAATTTCCTTGGCTACATTTTCTAAAACTAAAAAATTCCCATTAATCCATGAGTCTAGCGAAGTTCCCTTAGAATAGATTCTCTCTTAAGTTAGGCCATGAGATCTTTCAGCAGAAGCTGAAAGTTCTCTAGGTGATTCTGTAGGAAAGATTATTGTTCTGGGATTGGTGTTTGGTTTTTTGTTTGTTTGTTTTTATTCTGTTGTTTGTTATAGAGTATCGTAGGCAATAATTTTTAAAAAAAGTACTTATTTGTGAAAAATGGAGGTGTTGATTTTTAGATGCTTGCTAGTCTTAAATGCAAAGAATCTATGAATTGTACTTGGGAGTCACGTCCAACTTAGCCACTAGATGCATATTTGCAAGGCAGAGTCTGAGGAACACAAGTTAAGTGAATGCTTAATGAGTCCCTTTAAAAGAAAATTAAAAAAAAATTAAAAATAAAAAAAGACCTTTAGTTGACACCTGATCTTTAGGATGTGAGAGGAAGGTTACAATGTGCATGTTGTTTGTGTTTGTAGTTTTTAAAAAGTTTTGGCAATTCTCATTTTGTGACAGAAGAGTTCTGATAAAGCATTTGTCATCTTTGCCTTTTCTTCTCTCTCTTAGGGTCTCCAAGCAGCTCAGAAAGAAGCTCAGATTAAAGTTCTTGAAGGACGCCTTAAGCAGACAGAAATTACTAGTGCTACTCAAAACCAATTGCTGTTTCATATGCTAAAAGAAAAAGCTGAGTTAAATCCTGAACTTGATGCTTTGCTGGGTCATGCTTTGCAAGGTAATTTTGTAATTTTGTATTCTGAATAGTCAGCTGCATGTCATGTTTGCCTTTCATGCATGCTGTACTGGGCATTCTAGGCTGTTTCTCTTCTGAATAGATGCTGTATTTTAACATCTTAAATTAAACTCTATTTCACAATTGATGTGCATGTATGTCATTGTTACGTATATCCCCTTGGCAGTGAAATGTAGGAAATAAAGAAGTTTTTTATTATTGAAACTTTTTAAATTCAAATAATCTGCTTGTTATTTTCGCAAAAGACGAAGCATTTACAATTTGATATGATTTTAACTTCTGAATGTGAAATTATAAATATGCAGTCCTGTTCAATCATCATATGTTAGTGATTTTGAAAGTGGCATCCTATGTCTGTTACGGCATCTATTCTACTTCTCATGAGATGATATTAAGAAAAATTTAGAATACATTTGGGTACTTTTGTTTTATTTCTTTTTATAAATGGATATGTTTTGATTGGAGTGTTGCTTTTGTTTCCTTGTTGCTGTTATTTACACAGACCTAGATAGCATACCATTGGGTAAGTATGTTTAGCTTTCTGTGTACTGTACAGCTGCATGAGTTACTAATTCATTCATGTTCACTAACTGGTGCATCTTAGAATTTGTGAGTTTGTGAAGTTTGCATGAACTATTCTGTAAATGTACTCATTATCATGAGCTTACAGAGCATTTCTTCCTTTCTGAAACCACCTGTAGCCCTCATGTTAGATTTGTCAGATAAGTGAACACAGTAAGCAGAGCTATATTTCAAATTTGTGACTTCTTGCTTATGAACCTATAGTATGTTCAGACTACATAAAGCTATTTGGTGATACACTACTGCTGTAGTTGTGACAAATTCTGCTTATCTTTTTAGGTCTGAAAAAAAGTAATTCTTAACATGCAGGTCATTTTTAACCTTTTGCAAATAGCTTATTTTGTAATGTAAATATTTTACAGAATGCAGATTATATCTCACTTTTTCAATTGAGTTTAGTTGCTGACTTCACTGATTTTGAGGAGATGTCTCTTTTGTTGTTGTTGCTTTTAAATGATTCCCAAATAAATTATGCTTTTCTCCCCTCCCTTGCTCCTAGCCACAAAACTTGAAAAAAAATATTCCTGATGTCAGTAACAATTCCTTTTGTATTGTCTTGTATTAATTCTAATCCCATCATGCTGTCCTGTGCTAGTTTGCATAGGCATCTGAAACATTTCAAAAGCACAAGACTGCCTGAAATTGTATAGATCATCACCTGGTGTAAACTGGTGAGAACATTGCCAGCTTCCTGACAGGTGACACCTGAAGATCTGTGTCAAGGCATCTTGCTGCATACGGCCAGGATTTATTCAGGAACCTCAGCGGTTATTAATATCATAGTGTATCTAAAATAGACCCTTAATATGTGTGCGTGTGTGTGTGTGTTCACCCCTGTTGGAGTGAAAGCAATGCTTCTCCAGTCAGGAAGTTAGTACGGCATTTTCTTAGCTCTGGACAGGCTTTTACTTATTAACAGCATCTGGAGCAGTGAAAAGACACTTCTTAAATGCATTGGAACAGAAGCTCTATTGTGAAAATTTTTGTAGCGTGTATCTCATTAAAGAAGCTTTTTAACACTTTGCAAGCATGAACTGAGGCTTTTAAAACACCCAAGCCACTCAGGACTATGCTAACAGTTTATAGGAAGGAAACTTCACTGTGGGTGTATCTTGGCTGAATATGCTGTACTAACCTCAGTCCAGACTGAAATCCAAACTGTTGATAGTCTGTGTTTTGTAGATCACTAGTAGCTAAACTTTTTGAGCTGTAGGAGTTCAGACAGTGTTGTAGTGAGGCTTCGGGGCTGGAACTGCCAGCTGGTCAGCAGGGACTCTGTTGGTGCAGGGGCTCCCTGGTAACCTGACATGATTCCCAGAGGTGGAAGTGTTGGGTGGCAGCAGATCCTGAGACCAATTTCACCAGGCTGCCTGACAGCTTAGTAGTAGTACCCAGCCAGCCCCATCCCAAGCAGAGGGGTTGCACTTCCAGGGTGCTTGTGAACCGTTCCCTTGATGCCTACTTTCAGTGCTGATATCTTCAAAAGTTCTTAGCCATTTGAATACACTTGGCTTGAAGAAGTTTGGGCATTCCTCGGTGTAGTTGTGCACCTACATTCAAGCGTAGACTTAAGAAAAGGGTTCATTCTGCAGAAAAGTACATCACAGGCTCAGGTTTTGACCCTCAGAATGGGTTTTGAATGCACACCTGCCTTGTGTGTGGAAGAACCAGCTGCCATTCACTATCCCATCTGCTCTTGTGATGAGTTAACATGACCATGAAGTTGAGTCCTGAGGTGTTGCTGAAGTGACTCCTTTCTGAAGAATCATAGGAGCTGCTTTTTCTTCCCACCTGTGACATTGGGACGTTCATGGATGTGACTCTCAGCCATGTATCTGTAGATCTTGAGAGGACTCGTCAAACACCATTTCCTCTGGATGAACTGTGCTGGTGTTCTGCATTGTACTGGTACTCTACAGTTGCCTCTGCATGAGGATGAAGACAAGTCATCAGAAAAGCTCTCCATTGTTCTATAATCATCTATAATATTAGCAGTCATCTCATCTGCTCCTCACAAGCAGTACTGCCTTCATTAACTTTATTGTTCCTTTCATCTCTTCTTGCTCAGGACTTCTTGCAGAATCTTGCTCTTCTGCCTCTTCTCATTTCTTTTTGTTGATTCTGTGTGCTGGTTTCTACCTGGGGACTTCCTGCAGTCTTCCTGTGCTGAATTGCAGACAAGCTGAAGAAAAATATCAATRCATGTCAGGTCACATGAGTGTGAGCCTACAAATAAAATCCCATCTTTTGTGGCCATCCCACAATTTCTACTTTGTTACCTGTAAAAGATAATCGCAAGTCCTTTATGAGAAGGGGATGAAGTAACATCACCCTAATATAAATCTTATATTTTAAAAAAATGCATTTATGTTACTGATGCTGCTTTTGTGTCTTGCTAGAAGCAGCAGTACTCTAGACCCCCTCTTCTGCAGAAGACATAGAATAATAACGTGTATAGAAAAGGCTTAATGTGGGCTCAAATCCAGGATGGAACAAAAAAGAAAGTTCAGAGTGCTATTCCTGTGACTCTGCTTTCTTTATACTATTGTTGTACTTCTGATAATTAAGGTTACATTGTTAAAACTAATACAGCAGTGGAGTACCTCTGAAGTGCATTGTTGGTGTTGGTGCTAGATTGATGTATGGTTTTGACTTTTTCAGGAAACATTTTTAGATGTAGCATACACAAGAAGGCAGCATTTTCCTTTTCTTCATTCCTTCTCAGAATTCAACTGAAACCATATATCTTTCCTCCCTTTCTCCAAAGCATGAACTTGCACTTAAAATATACATGGACAAACCTATTTTAATATGGGTACCAAATATATTGGTTCTATGCATTACAAATGGTATCTGCTTTATGGCAGAAATTAAGTAAATATAAACTTAAAGTGTCTCTAATAATAAAGAAGAGATGTAATGGAATGTCATTAGAAGGCTATTTAATCCTTAAAATTTCATGAGTATGTTCAAAAATAAGGGACTTTGCTTGCAGGAATGTATTACCTATGTCCTTAAACTATGCTTAAAATGTATTATTAGACTAATATGCAAGTTAGGGGATTTGGTTTCCCAACAGTTTGAATTGATTGTACATATGCCCTGGACTAGTTGTCTCAGCTTAATGTTTTGCACCGTTTGCATGCAGACATGTTAATCTGATGTTTGACAGTGTTAGTGTGACATGCATGTGGGTTTTGTCTTTTGTGGACAGGTCTGTGTACCCATTTTACTTCAGGAGCATTTCTACTGAAGAGCTTCACTTTACAATTAACTTCAATAAAATTAATCTCTTTTTAGGAAGCAGTTCTATAGTATTAAATGGTGGCATCATCCTGTTTTGAAACCTAAATGCTTATATACTAATAAAGTGCTTGCTTCTTGTCAGCCTGAATGGTCCCATTCTCTATAAGTGGAGGCTGAGCCTCAACTCGCTAGCTARTTAAAAATACAATTTATTTTTTTTTTCATTATAATGAGGCTGATTCTGTCTTAGAGCAAGAAGATGACAAAAAAAGAGGAGGAATAGACATCCTTACTGTCCATTGATTTAAATCCTGTCTCTTCCACGTCTTGCAGTTAATTTCCTTTGCTTTAYCTTCTTTCTTCCAGATTTCCTTCTAGAATTTATTTCTGGTTTTCTGTCATCCGTGTTGCTCTGCTGCAATAGATGGAAGACCACATTTGGCACAATATGCCTAGGTGTATGTTTTATTTAGATTGTGTGAAAAAACTTAGTTTAGATACCAGGAAAATTCAATGGGGACTGGCTAGCAAATAGTCAAGATATTTTGAAAATCCCTGCCTTTTGTGTGCTGTTCATCTACATTCAACATTGTCTGAGCTGTTTTGTATAGCAGTTAAAACATGCACGTCCTGTTGTGAATGGACAGACTAACATTACTCTGTTGGAAATTTTCTAGAAAATTTGGAAGATAGTACTGATGAGGATGCCCCATTGCATAGTCCTGGGACAGAAGGAAGGTGAGCAATCTTTGTTGATAGGTAACTGGAACTGATTCTAGAAAACTTACGGGCACTTCCTCTTTTTCTAACACATCATGTATCCATTAGAAGATACCTCTGACATTGTTTTATTACACTTTGCCCACCATTTCAGTAGAAAGAAGAATCAAATAAAAATACGCATTCTGCAAAAATATGACTATTTTCTTTCTAACTGAGGTGCAATTTTTCTTTTAGTTCATTATCTTCAGACCTCTTGAAGCTTTGTGGTGAAGTCAAACCCAAGAGCAAGGTAGGCTGTACAATGATGATGATAATAATTCCTCTAACATCTTTTAAATGATTCTATGATTCTCTAATAATTCATACTTTACTGGCACCTTCTGGAGAATGCTCTTGCTTTGCTCTAGAGACATTAACGAACGAAGACATGCAAAAGGTGAACTGACGTACTGTTCATATGATTTGTATGTAATATGCTTTTGTGTGATACTCCTCTCTGAGAAGCAATGATAAAAATATACTTTTCAATATTTTGTGGTTGAATTTTTACAGTTTCAGAAAGAGATATGTTCTTCCAGTTACTAGCACTCCAAACTGGAGTAGATTTGCAGTTTAGTATTAATTAGGCTGCAGTTTAATGTTTATGACAGTGGGAACTGTGAACATGCTTATTGGTTGTGATTTACTTCTGTGGTCATAGAAATGTAAAGCAAGTTTATAAAATAAATAAAAGTTTGACCTCCAGACTCCTAATTACAGTTGGCATTGGAGGAATATATCTAGGCTGGCTGCAGTTTAATATTAATGGCAGGGAGAACTGGTAACATGCGCATTGACTGAGATTTTGCTTCTGTGCTCACAGGAGCATAAACCAAGTTTTCAAAGTAAATAGAAGCTTAGCCTACACTCTTCTAACTGCAGTTGGCTTTGGAGGAATGTATGTAGTTTGGTTGTTGCATTACTGGTGGCGTTCATCGGTGTGCAGCTCTTTGGGCAGGTAAACTGAGTGAGTTTGGTCTGAAAATGTTGGCATAAAATAAACATGTCATTTTTGTAATGGCTCTGTTCACACTGGACCTTTGTCTTCCCCAGGGGCCTTTCTTTCCCTGAGGAATAGATCTTAATTTCACAGCATCATCACACCTAACATATATGATCAGTTTTTTAAGAACAACTGTGTTGCACAAAGCTTGGCTCCTTTGTGCGGTTTTCTGTCGTTTTCAAATTGTTGAAATGCTGAGCGAATCTTAATTCATGTTGGCTTAAACTACTTTTGAAGTGATATATACAAATTTTGCTTCTTACTTAGTTTATCAGAAGCAGCATCGGTGTAAGAAGTCATGCCAATATAATTGTAGCTATTTAAATTTACACTTTGCTTTATTGCTCTCTGCTTTATAACATTTCATTTGGATAAACCTTAGGAGAGTCATATTGTACTCCTGTAGTATTGACAGGCACTTGTAGTTGGTTGAAAGGTTATCCTTGGAAACTAGTTGTCAAATCAATGTTTCATGCTGTTGAATTTGACTTGCCTCCTCTGAAACTGTTGCCAAAAAGTAGAGGTGAGCTCCTTGATTTAGTTTAAAAAGGTAGTTGCCAAGTGATTGGGGGGTGTGTGTGTGTGTGTGTGTGTGCTAATTACCAGCTAATGATAAGCTTAAATGTAGCACACTTGACACATACCATGAAATGTTTAAGTCACAACTTGGTTTTTATTTGTCTCCAGGCCCGCCGGAGGACCACTACCCAGATGGAATTGCTATATGCAGACAGCAGTGATTTAGTCTCTGACATTAGTGCTGCAGACTCTACTTTGGCTGGCCCTCTTGCATCAGTTGCAGAAACCCAAGAAAGTGGGGTGGCTGCTGACACAAATGATACTTCCGCTAGGGACAGAGAGTTTATTCCCCCACCATCTGGCTTACCTTCTAAGATAGGCAGCATGTAAGTTTGGCCATGCTGTACTAATTATCCTTCGCTTTTAAAAAATGCATGTTGCCAATTTCTTTTAATCTATTATTTTAACTTTACAAAGGAGGTTGATATACCTGAAGCTTACTAAATAATACTGACAAAGCTCCTCCTTTTCTACCATCATAACTCTAGAAAGTATAAATGCACTGTTGTAAGTAACATGTTCCTTAATGAAGATACAAGTTCTGATAAGTTGCTTTGTCATAGTAAAATTATTGTAGCCTTGTTTTTAAGTAGTTGGAAAAATCCATGTAGTACCTTGGATACTTTGCTATATTAGTGCTATGGGAAATGCACATTCTTGGGAGCTAGTGAGAATCTGCTTAGAACAGCAGAGAAATAAAAAAAAMCATCCCAAAACCAAATCCAAAAACTTTATATTGTAATAATAATATCTGTATATGGTCCTAACTATTAGGTAAAATCTTTCTATGAGTCTTCTTGTGTGGACCATGCTTAAAATGAGGAAGTCTATACAATAATAGAGCATGCAAGTGTAAAGTTGAAAGAAACATGTTGGATATTATGAATCCCCAAAAATCCTTTCTATTTGTAGGTTGCACTTACCTGCAGAACAGATTTACTAATTGAAAGTATTACTTGATGCCAATAGAACTAAAAATATTATTTTTATCTTTTCACTTTGGGGCCAGCAGGTCTCTCACATGCACTCTCTTTTTTTCCACTTATTCTTGCTGTTCTTTTTATATCTATCAATATCACTGTTGGTTATTAGCCATTCACTGCTAGAGACCCTTTTCTTGGCTTTTTAGGTACTAGCTCCTATATTGCACAAACTCATGCGTAAACTGAATGCGCTTGCCCCATTCAGTAATATGGAAAAACTGTGTCCCATAGCTATATTCATGTTACAGATTCTGGAATTAGGCATCTTTCACTATCCATCTGTCCTATTTGCATAATATTTTTACAGCAGTCTCCATCTAATGTACATTTGCAATTTGTATGATTTTTACTATGTATTTCTAGCATCTGCTTGGGGTGGCAATCATGAACAGTAAAACACTGCTGACAGCAATTATTAACCCATGCTGATGGCTTCAGTGCATTTTACAAGTAAAATCTGCTTGGAAAGAATGCTCTTGGGGGTGAGGATAGGTGGAGAAACCCACTTGTTTCAGCAGTTAGTGTGAGATCACTAGAGACTTTTGAAGCGTCAAGATTTAAAACATCAAGTGTTATGACCTGGCATCCAAGACTCAGGTAATACCAACTTTTGCCTCACTCCATCTTCTAGAATGTATCCATTTGTGAAAGTGAGCCAGCAGCGAGACAAAACAGGATTTTCCAAAAACTGCGTTCTGTGAGCATTAGTGTTACATGCTGTCAGTAAATCAATTCAATCAGCAGTAGGCCTCACATATATTTTGGTTTGTTATTGATCATGTTTTAGCAGATAAGTGATCAAAAATTCCCACAATCAGTCTGCAGTGACTTCCTCACTGTAATTGAGATGCTTTTTCAAAACTAGAACTCCATATGCTTTATACAGTATTGCTATTTTTGCTGGTCACTGGTCATTGTTGAAGAAAGGTTCTCTCTGTGAGCCATCTGGCCTTCCTATATGGGCCTGTAGTGCCATCATATCTCTTGTAATAAAATACATTCTTCTGGAACAGATTGTGGTCTTATCATTATCTCCCTTGTGCCCTGTATTTAAGTGGCATTCAGGGATGTAGAAGCAGTAACAGTGATCCAAAATACGCATTCTTGAAGCAACAGAAATTAATTATATGATTAGGTGCAAATCTAGGTGTCTGCATGTGTACAAACCGCTCCACTCTGGAAACCCCTCGGTTTTTTCAGATCTTCGGTGATTCAGATAGGCACCTAAATGCACGTGGGCAACAGTAAGTTTGGTTGGAATTCTGTTTACAAAGATGGCTGGTGCCGTTGTCCTTTGATATCCTCAACTCATCTACAGCAGCCTCTTCAGTGTAGAGTGGTCTCCTGTAGGTCTTGTGCCAGCTCTGTTCAGATGTCTGATATCCTGGGAAATCTAAAAGGGTGCTGGAAACCTGTAATTAGGTGTGTCTTGCTCCTTTTTATTCAGGTCATTGACATCATGCACCTGTTTTACATCTATGCTTAGGAAGTTCATTCCAGCAAGACTGCTGCATTTTTATAATACCTGCATTTCCAGGCTTTCAAAAAATAATTCATAATATGATCATGCTCTTTACACCTTCTTCTGAGGATGTGCCACTGTGGAGTCAAAGACAGAAGACTCAAGGGGCAGGTAGAGAGTGAGCAAGAGGGGGCTGGCTCCATGTCTGAGTATGCAGGATGCTGGTGTGAGGCAGAGGAGCTTGGGTTCCAGTTTCTGGTGTGGTTTATTTAATCTAGTAGCTGCACAGTAGACACATAGGCAACCATGGCAGTGGAGACTATAACCCAAGTTTGTCATCCTTGCTGAAAGATCTAGCTATCAGGCTGATCATATAATTTGCCTTGTGACACCAGGACTTTTGCATTCCTAAATACATCCTGGTTCAGCATAAAGAGACAGAGGGAGTGTGTCCTGTTCCACCTCTTTTTATGTCCTTTGCAGAGTATGCCTAGAGGTAACGGAGCCCTGCAGAGAAGTGGGTCCTCTGGCATCAAGGAGGGAATTGAACCCACCTTTTCCCCTTCTTTTTGAGTACTTTAACTGCTAGGCTTTTGTGCAAAACCAGACAGGTTATCACTTGTCCTCCTTCTCTTGTCTCTTGAAGACCCTGGGGGAGCTCTAGGGTCTGCATGCAACTCTTGGCACTAGGTCCGACAGGTAGGACTTTCACCTTCCAATTAGGGCTTGTGTTCAGTGTGCATGTGATCACTTGAGACAGTCAGTCTCAGCTATTGGAGTCAAGTAGCTGTTCTTGGTTGTGTTGTCCTTGTTAAATCATGTTATTCTGCATGCCAGTCTCCAGGTGGATTTTATATAGCACAGACTTCCTCTCAAGGGAAACTGGTTCAGCTTTTCTCATGCAGAGAAGTTGCAACTATGTAGATCCAGAGTCTGTAGAGCTCTGAAACCAGATGCTACTAACAGTTTCAGGCAGGTGGCCTGCCAGCTGAACTTTGTCTGCTCAATAAAGTTGTGTGGCACAAAAGCACTTTCAGAATCTGCTTTCTCTCCTTTGGTGAGTGTTTCTGGTCCTTATATTCATAGAAACAACTTTTAAGCACACACAAAAAGGGATAAACCAAAGCAAATGTTGCTTTTCTCATTGTGCAGCTAGTGAGGAACGGAAGTTCAGAAGAGTGGAGACCATCCAGATTCCCTTCTTTTATCTGACTGTGGTGAAATGATGACATTTGGGTGTCAACATTAATACTGCACTCTTGATCTTTTTGCTATTTTTAATGGAGAGTAGAAGATTGGGAGAAAGACCACAGTGACTGTGAATTGGAATTATTTCAGAGCAAGAACTAGACAGACAAAGGAGGGATGGAAAGCAAGGAAGAAGGGAAGGGGGGACAAAGAGAAGCAATGTTATAGTCAGGCTGTCAACGGGAAATACTTTTTCTCACTTCCTAATTTTGAATTTGGTATTGAAACATGAATACGGTACTGCAAAGTTTAATTATTTGTAGGAGTCATCATGATTTCTCTGTTCTTCATGTCTGTAAGTGGTTTATTGTAGATGAAAGTTGTGGAATCTGAAATTTTAGATCTTAGTAAGACCTTCCATCTTCTCCGTGGTCTTAATCTGAGATGCATACTCCACTGTATTTCTTTTAGTCAGTCTCTTTTATTATTGAATTAGTAGATCTCCTTTGCATATTCAGTGTCTGGCTCTATATGTTGATGAACTGTGAAAGTTAATAAATGTGGTGTATTTTTATATTAAAATGTGAGAACAAATTCAGACTCCGTAGACTCAAGAGAGACAATAATAGATTAAGCACATTCTGAAATCTGAGTGGGAGAATGACAGCTAATGTAAGAAAAGCAAGTTTGTAAAGGGCCTTCAAGTAAGATAATGATTCTTCTTGCTTTAGTTCTAGACAGCCATCTCTGTCAGAGAAGAAGATACCTGAGCCTTCACCTTTAGCAAAGAGAAAAGCCTATGAGAAAACAATGGAAAAGACGAAGGCAAAAGAACAAAAACTGTAAGATTCTTTTAAATTTATTTTCTCTGACATAATTTAAACCTCAAGTATATTTTCTTCAAAAATAAATCTGTATTTTTCTATTTCTTTAAATCTAGGACGGTTTTTATTGTTGGCAATGAAATTATTCACTGCTCAACTTGAGTGTTGTTTTTTTTTTTTCCCCAGAGTATTTTTCTGTACAAAATAACTCAGGAGCAGAGCCCTGAGAAAATATCCATTGGAGCATTTGCAAGTGACTTTTTTTTTTTTTTTTTTTTAAAATGGAAGTCATCAATTGCTCTAAGAAATTGCAGTTTTATAAGAATTTCTTCATTTTACATAAGTGTGTTTTCTGCCTGGAGCTTTCACTGTTAGCAGGTAAACTTTGAACATTGTGCCACCTTGCACTCTGCAGCAGGTCGTAGTCTTACGTTTATTGCCTTCTCTGGGAAATATCTGTAGCTTGCATTATAATTTTATTTATTCGCTTAAGAAAAGAGCATCTAACATTTGAGGCATGTTGCATTTAACTTCTCTAACCATACATAACCTATTAAAGAAGATGTTCTTTTTTTCTTGTAGCTCAGATTCTGGAGCCCCAGAGGCTAGTCTGTCACCTCCTACTTCCCCACCAAGCCGGCCCCGTAATGAAATGAATGTTTTTAGTCGTCTTACTGTTTCTCAGGGAAACACATCAGTTCAGCAGGATAAGTAAGTCGCAGAGGGAAGCCTCAGTCCCCAACTAGGGAACTGCAAAGTGTGCTCAAGTTATCAGTGTAGTATCTGTTAGATATTTTGCCCTTCTCCTGCAAGACAGGAGAAGACGTTTCTTGTGTTTTTGTGTAGTTTTCAAAGAAAATACTTTAAACTTCCACAGAACCATTGTAAAAATTCAAGAAAAGCATTTTCCTGCTGAACCTTGTTTCCTGTTTTCTAGGCTATGTCTGGTATTTGTAGTTTTAAACCCAAAATAGAAAAGAATGGTAGAATTCTTAGATGTATGTGTATCTGTGTGCATGTTTACACTTGAAAATTAGGATTTAGCTGACAATTTAGGAAATAGTGCTTTTGACAGTTATTTGGTTACTCCAGCGTTGCTCTGAGTGCTGTCACAACAGCACCCCAGAGGATGGGATGTTGGCATGGCTAGAACACAGTTGTTCAGAGATTATCCAAATTATTGAACAGACCGACTTTAGGAGGTGATCTAGAGGAGCAGATGATATTCATACCTTGCTTAGAAGAAGTAGAGCTCAGTTTCCTGGCATGTTAGGCATCTGTTTCTGTAGGAGCCTTACTCCAAATTGCAGTGGACTTGACTTGAGCAGAATCTTTATTGCAGGTTTCAGTACTGATATTAGTGGCATGCAGCGCTTATGACTGCAACTCAAACTTAGAATAAACCTTTAGTTCTGACTGTAGCAAGACAAGAAATTGCTCTTGTCTGTTTACACTATTGGTTTTTTTTAAACTTGTTTTTTTTTTCAGTGGTCTACAGAGTCACYAAGCAGTAGCTTGCAAGGCTTTCAGTAGTTTAACTGTAACTTCTTTATCTTAGCTATGTTACCTTTATCTTATTGCTAACTCCTACCTAACCCTTTTCATTTTCTCTGACTTTGAAGTCAAATTGAAACTGCTGAATCTATTTGATTTGAGTTGAAAATGAAGGATATCTTAAGACATACTGCAAATGTCCATGTTGGGGCGGGGGGGATTTTTGTGTGTTTTCTTGTTTTTTATTATTAAACGTCTTCAAAATCCTTCACCTCTCATTTTTGAACTTAAGATCGTTTGCAAATTGCTGTTCTTATTTCAGTGGGCTATCAATACATTTAATATTTATATTTTTACAATTACACATTTTACATGTTTCTCTACACTTAACAGGCATTGATGTTCAGAAAGTTTTTTCCTTTTGATATTTTCAACAAGCACTATGTTACGGAGGTTAAATTATGCATCCATCTTCTCCTTTTACTTTGTTGTCTTTACTTCTGTAAGAAAATGTTGGGGAAGTAAGAAATGGCTCAGCTGGTGTTACTCAGCTTCTTGGGCTGACAGTCTACCAGTGTAACTTACTGCAGAGAGTGCTGTTTTAAGATGATTATTCTGCCCCCTCCCCATATTATCAAGGGTTTAAGGTATACTCTGAGCAATGCTGCATACTGTATGTGGATTTGCATTGCTTTTCTGAATTGGCCATGCTGTTGTTTGTTCTTCTCATACGGAGGCTTTACTTTGCTGATACCTATATTCTTTCTCCTCATAATTCCACCACTGTTGATTGTAGGTCTGATGAAAGTGATTCCTCTCTGTTGGAGGTGCACAGGTATTCTCTCTTTCTCTTTTCTGTTTCCTTGGCATTTCTCAGTGAAGTTACTCCAGTTCTTAGGAAATTTCATTTTGCTGCATGAATTTTCCTGATACTTGTGCACTGTATCTCTTTTGCTTTTGCCAGAAGTTTAAAAGTCTGAAATTTTGGTCCAGCATGTCTCCCTCTCTCCTTTTTTAGGGTATTCTTTATCGTTGTTGAGCATGTCAGTTTTTTTCTTTTTTAAATGAAGTATTGTATAAATCTTTCCTTAGACATATTCTTTCTGTCTTTGTTTTCTTTAAAAAAAGAGGAGCAGGTATTTTCTTAGGTTTTATAGGCTTCTCTCTTTCTTTTTGTTTTTCTTGTTCAGTTGCATGCTTTGGTCACTAAAAATTAAATGCCAGTGTAAGTAAAAATGAGTAGGTTTTTTATTATGTCTTTCTGACAGAACGCACAGTGGCTTAAGAGATGAAAGAAATGTCCCCACTCATGTTCCTAAGCTGTGGCTTAGGATTTTGGTACTCAGTGAAAAATTAATTTATCAAGAGAAGGACAGTCAAAGGGCTAATAATAATGTGATGATGGCTTTGTGTGGTCATTGTAGCAGTCATAGCATTTTTTCTGTAGATTTCAGAGCATTGCACATAGGTAGATAAATAGCTCCGGGACATGTATTTTACATGGCTTGTCAAGGCAATGAGTGGGTGAGAACAGCAGTAGGAATAACTCAGTCTAGAGGCAGCATGATCCACTGGGGAATACTACAGAGAAAACCATATTAGTTTTGTGTGGTGTTAGAAAACAAAAGCATAAAGACCTAAATTAATAATAATAATAAATTGTTTCTGTATTCTTGAAAACATAAAAAGGTGCAGATTGAAAGGTGAATGCCTTTCCAAAGTGAGGAAGTTAATGTCAAATAATTTAAGGCAATATTAATATTAGTAAAATCTATAAAAGGATTGTG
Source organism: Oceanodroma leucorhoa (assembly GCA_030449065.1). NCBI lineage: Eukaryota > Metazoa > Chordata > Aves > Procellariiformes > Oceanodroma > Oceanodroma leucorhoa. The sequence continues at coordinate 2,974,563 of JASVER010000009.1, read as the reverse complement.
GAGGAGTAATGAATTATATGAATGAAGATGTCCTGATCAGTAAAAATGTATAAAATAATAGTTTCTAAGACTGTACTAGATAAACCAGCTAACTGTCACAAAGTTAGATAGTATCAGGAAGGACTTTTTCCTTCCTGTAGCAAGCTTCTGGGCAATATTATGGAATTTTTACATTTTTCCTAAAGCATCTGAAAGTCTTTTTTTTGTGTGTGTGTGTGTGAGATACAGCAATGGCTTAGTTCCTTTTTCTCACTGTTACATGTGTAATCCCCAGAAGAGCATGACAGTGAGTTTTAACTGCACACTGGTCAGCTCACAGCATTGTGTTGCATGTTTGTGGGTATTACCTTGAGGCTTTTCTACACTTCATAGAAATCAGTGGGGTCCAGGTGTGTGTGCAGTTCTATGCATGGGATTTTAGACTGCTAATAATTTTTGTTTGGTGATGAACTGATTTCCCCCCCCCGGACTGAGTTACAGTCTTTTGGCATCACCACAGAATTAGCTACAAATCCTCAGGAAGATTCCTCTGGGGTATCTGTAGTCCAACCATACTCCCTTTTAAGCCATTTGAGCCATTTAAGCCAAGTGTGGCGTTGGGTACAGGGTGCAGTAGGAACCTTCCTCAGGCATACAAGTTAGCAGCAGTTCTCCAAGTCTGCCTGCAGAAGGCAATTGATGTGAAATGCCTGCTGAGTTTGGAATTGGCAGTGTACACTACACTTGCTCCATTTTTCAGACGTGCTATTTAGACTAAGATGTCTTTATGCAATTTGCAGTCTTAGGGTTGGTCCTATGAATCAGGAGCTTTACGCATCCTGGTTCTTTCAGCATTACTCACACTTTCCCGTATACCCAATACTAAGCATCTTGTCTTCTTCATTTTTTTGCTTTTGTATGTGACTTCCTTTAACTGATAGCCCAGAGTTGACAGTTGTTGAAGAAAGACAGTAAACATTCTTACATAGTTCATGAAAGGCATTCAGCTGTTCTGCCCATGTAAGAAAATTAGATTAATTTTTTCCCTATGATTAAGTAAATTAATTTGATTTGTGTCTATTACTATGCCCAACTCACATTCTCTTTTTTTCTTTAGGGGCATAATTAACCCGTTCCCTGCTTCAAAATGCATCAGATCGTCCCCGCTTCAGTGTCTCTATACAGCTGAAGGACATACCAAGGCTGTGCTTTGTGTTGATGCAACTGATGATCTTCTCTTCACTGGATCTAAAGGTTAGGCAAGCTTCATGCATCTGTGCTGCCCACAGAGGCTGCTTTGACAACTTGGAGTATTGTGAAATTATCAGTTTGTGCTTAGTGCTGTAAACACATGGGAAAATTGTGAGGATCCATTTTGCAACATAAGCTGAAGAAGGATTTACAGTAATTATCTACAGGTTTTTAATTCCAATGGGTAGTATTTGACTGTTTATTTGTAGTGGAAAAAGTGACTCTCAAGAATAACATTAACATTTGTTGAGTGATATGATGGAAACAGTCATGGTAACATGTGCACACATGATGTGCAATGCAAAGTAATAGCCTCAGGGTAGAGGTAGAGGTGGAAATTAGCACATCTTTGGCTGTGCTACCTACAGAGTCTATGAATAGATTCTTCCTGCCATAACTGATTCTCTGAGCAGAGCTAAGGCCATTTTCTTCTTCCCCTGTGCACCTCGTCTTGTCCCTTGTGGGTGTAAGAATTGTATGGCTGTTGTTGGGAGGGGCTAGATCTAGTACACACTAAATTCCCTACTGGATGGTGCAGCCACTCTATGAACTCTTCAAGCTGGTAGAAATAGTGTTTGGAAGAAATGTATGATTTCTGTGGCTATTCTACTACCTGGCTGTTAAAAATACCAAGACATGTTCTTACAGTGAATTCGCAAACTTTTGGTCTAGTAAGTTTTAAAGCCAACATTTTAGCATTTGTGCAAGTGAATACAAATGCAAAAAAGGATGTATTTTTAGCTTCTGTAAATGTTGCTTGGTTAATTTGTATTGAGATTTCAAATTTAGTGACTATGTGAAAAAAAAAAAGGCTTTCAAATTTATTTTTTTATTTTACATCTAGATTTGTGTTTGAAAGGGTTGGTTGGTTTGTTTTTAACATAGGGGTGCTTGCAGATGTTGTAAATATTTGCTCTTTCTTGTCATATGCTAGCTTCCCATATTTATGGAAGAATTTTTCCTGTATATATTTTTGGAGGGGAAAACTTTACAAAGTATACTTGTACTCAAGAGCACAAGAGTATAGACAGCAGTTTAATTAAAGTTAAATCTTTTGGAAACTGTTGCTGAAGCGGAAAGCCTGAGCTCACTGACAACCATAACACTAGCAGACAGTGTCAATTCAGGAATGCCAATAAGCTTTCAGGTGCATTGTGGATATTGGGCTCTGGTCTTGATATTTGGGATTTTTAAAGTGGCTGACGAGTTCTTGGTATACTTACCTCCTTCATGGTCTTATAAACACTGCCTACACATGAAGTTTTCTCTTCATCCTCCCAGTACTTATTCCAGTAAAAATGTACTTCTAAATATATGGAGTGGCATAGACATGGTACGACAAGAAGAGTTTGCTGTGTGAACTGCATTTGTGTTGCAAAAGTCTTGAAAACTTCTAGGCATCTGGGCCTTTACTACACAAAAGGTTTCAGTATTTAAATTCCTTTGCTACTGAATGAAAACTGTGACTGAAGCACTTACGTTGGGATTTTCAGAGGCTCGTAAACCACCAAATAGTTTGGATCACTTCTCGCCTTTGTAATTTTGTTGTGGCAGTCAGTCCTCTGTCACGCTGAGGCTCAAAGCATCTCCTGAGCTATGTTCTTGAAGAAGAATCCTTGAATTAAAATTTGGGTAGTTCTCTTGATCTGTCATCAACCAAACTTTATAGCCTCCAAACTGTCTGTTTGACAGTTCAGGGTTGATGTGGGATTTTATCCTTTTAAAATGCTATGGGAGCTAATATGCACATCTTCAACATGACATTTAATGATTAGSCTTGCTTAGTTTTGATGATGGGAGATGATGTCCATGTGTGCTCTACAAAAACAGATTAATTAAATAGGCCTTTAAAAGTGCCTAACAAAATGGAGGGTTATGTATAAGTGCAAATGAATGTATGGACTTTTTTTAAATTAATTGAGTTTTGGAAGAACATGTTTTCTGTGGTGTTTCTTTGGTGGGGTTTTTTGTTTGCTTGTTTAAAAAAAATTTCTTTTAATTTTTTTCCCTTTTTGCTTGTCTTTATTTAGATCGTACCTGTAAAGTCTGGAATCTGGTAACTGGACAAGAGATTATGTCTCTGGGGGGTCATCCAAATAATATTGTTTCTATAAAATATTGCAACTACACTAGCCTGGTCTTCACAGTCTCAACCTCTTATATCAAGGTGTGGGACATCAGAGACTCTGCTAAGTGTATTCGGACATTGACGTAAGTATGCTAAACCTCGAATGCCAAGAGTTTAAATGAATTTTACTTTTGGATAAAAAAAAAATATTAGATTTAATTCAATAGTGCAGCACAGTGTAATTTAAGTAGACTGTTTGGGGCTGGAGGCTTTCTTTACATGTTCAGGCTGAGTCAGTTTAGGGCATTGGTAATATATGGAAACACAAAACAATTTGCATTCGTGCCTATAGTGTTTTATCAAATATTCAGTATTCATAATTGGCTTATTATGAATACATAATAAGGGAGTTTGTTTTCTTTTTTTTTTTTCTCCTTCCTCCCTGTACTCAGGTCTTCGGGCCAGGCAATGCCTGGTGATGTGTGTTCAGGAAGTACTAACAGAACAGTCACTATCCCAGCTGGAGAAAACCAGATCAATCAGATTGCACTAAATCCAACTGGCACATTCCTCTATGCAGCTGCTGGAAACTCAGTGAGGATGTGGGACCTGAAAAGGTACTGAACACCAGTAGAAGAGAATGTTCTTTAGGTGGTTACATGTGCATATGAAACAAAGTCAGTGAAGTGTTTCCTGTTTATGGTAATGCCCATAACCTGGGCAAAATACGGTCAAGATATGGATCAACTAATCCATGCCATGGTGGTTACTGAGGTAATGGAGGCGCTCATGTTCTCCTTGTGTGTTAAGGTTATGGTGAATTGTTTCACTAAAAATGATTGGAAAAATCATAGAATAGTTTGGGTTGGAAGGGACCTTTAAAGGTCATCTAGTCCAACCCCCCTGCCATGGGCAGGGACATCTTCAACTAGATCAGGTTGCTCAGAGCCCGATCCAGCCTGAGGTTGAATGTTTCCAGGGACGGGGCATCTACCACCTTTCTGGGCAATCTGTTCCAGTGTTTCACCACCCTCATAGTAAAAAAAAATCTTTCTTATATTTAGTCTAAATCTACCCTCTTTTGGTTTAAAACCATTACCCCTTGTCCTATTGCAACAGACCCTGCTAAAAAGTCTGTCCCCATCTTTCTTAAAAGCCCCCTTTAAGGACACACACAGGAAAGGAAAAAGGACAAAACACATTGAAAGGAAAAACACAAGGTTTTGTTTAAGACAGGCACTATAAAACAGACTCTTGTAAGGTGACAGAAGCATGAATCCTGACTAGTAATTGCTGACGAGATGATGAAAGCCAACTGATTTAATGTAATTTAATATGGGGCTATGTTAGCCACACTATAATAGCACTTTTCCAAACAGAACCCACACCCAAAGAGTCCCTACAAAATACAGAGAATACTTTCAGGGGTCTGATTTGTCTTTACTTTAAAATTTTTTAATTCTTATTTTACACAAATAGAAGCTCTTGTTTATATTTAACATAGATTTAACATTTACACATTAATATGAGCAATAGAGTACATGTAACCAGGGCATGAATAGTGAAGGTATGGGGAAAACAAAAAGATCTATTCTGGCAGAAACTGTGCGATAGATTGTATTGGAAATATGAAAAAATTACAAATCCTCATTTCTTCTCTTTATTCGTGAAGATTTCAGTCTACAGGAAAGCTAACTGGTCACCAGGGTCCTGTTATGTGCCTTACTGTAGATCGAATTTCCAATGGACAAGATCTTATTGTCACTGGTTCAAAGGATCATTATATAAAGGTAAACCGTTAGTATTTGCTTATTTATTTTAACTCTTCATGGCTTCAGCAGAGGTGACTCACATCTCCATATCTGAAACGTGATAGCCAAGATGGAAATTCTTTCATTAGTTATAGATTATGAATAATGTTCAGTCTTAATAACACTTATCACTTCGGTGTATTTTTATGTGGATGGTTGTCTATAGTTAACCTTTTTCTTAATTCCCAGTAAGGTGGACATCAGGTGTATGAAGTCTTGGAGAAATATTCATAACACCTACTCTTAAGTAACATTTAGCTCTTGAACGTATCTTAAGTCAGTGCCTCTGTTTTGGAGTGCAGACCTAATTGCCTCAGCAGAGACACTGTGTGCTCCCCACAGAAGAGAGTCTGGGGTCTAGCCCAGGCTCTTGCTTAAGTACTACCCGAGTTCTGGAGTGGGGAAGGAGAAAGAGATCAGCACATCTCAGCCAAGGTGCCCAGTCTATTTGGTGTATTCATTGGCGCACAGGTTGCTCTCAGTTGTGTTCAGTGGTGTTAGGATACTCTCCTGCTTCTTGGCATTATGATTAATTCACTTAAGGATAGGGAATCTGGTGGGGTGGGTTTTTCTTGGGGTGGGGGTTGGGGTCTGGGCTTTTTTTCCTTTTCTTTCTTTTTTTCTTTTTTTCGGCCCACCTCAGCCAGAGGGTATTTGAACCCGCAAGCTCTTGTTTCTGAGGAGTATGCCCAAACCACCAGACTATGGGAACTATACATCATCTTCCTCATACAGCTGACCCTCACACTGCAAAGAACGTGTGATTCATGTGGCCAAAGAGAAGAATGAGCAAGATACTCTAGCTTGCTGTGAGGGGGTACCCTTTTCTTCTTGGTCTTTGTACTTCTTGCACACTGGAAAAAGTGTATAAACACATCTGGGAGTGGAGCAGGAGCCAGAACTCGAGTGAGCTTTCTCACTGAGCTGGGCTTTCTCTTTTTGACATTATCCTGCAATTCTTGGACTCTCGGCTGTGCACTCGGCCAGCCTCAGAAGATTGCCTGGAAGGTGGGTGCATAGTTTGACGGTTTGGGCCATGGATTTGAATCCTATCAGCAGTCCCTATGGTTAGAGACCAGAGATTTTTAGGCAGTAGGGTGACAGAGAGAGGCACTCTAATAATTACTTCTCTGCACAGTTCAGAATATTGGGTTAGTTAGGAGCTGCCAACCTGGCACAGTAATGAGTGTAGGACCTCAGTGGGGTCAACAGGATGTGATCATGTAATGCAAGTTTGTCATGCTACCAACTCATGTGACAAGCACAGAGCAGGTGGAAGGGCTTTTGGAAAACAGAGTTGTCAACAGTCAGATAAGTTTATCTGTCATTCTTGTGTGCTCCCTTGCTGTAGGCAGGCTATATAAATCCTTATGAGGCTGCTTACTTCTTGACTTGCACCACTAGAATATCCAGAGATATTTTGGCCATGTGTATGTGCTGCAGACTAGTGGGTGTTCTGCAAGGTAAATGCATCCATAATCGTCAAGCCACTTTGGATAGTACAAATGATCCGTATGTGCCTGGTCAGTGCAGCAGTTTGAGAATTCTCAGTGCTTTTCCACATGGGTAGGTCCCCCCTCACTGGGGGTAGTAGGTCTGGTCACAGATACTGCTTTCCCCTGCCACAGGAAAGTATTGTCTTGTCTACTGAGCCAGGAATATTAGTCACCTCTGTCTAAGTGCCTAATTTTTCTGGTATATCATTGAACTTTTTTGTTACAGCCGGAACTGATGCATGTTAATTGAATGCGGTAAGTTTTAAAATACCTTTAACTCACTTAAGGTATTCATTTACACTACCAAGCTGTCCCTTTTTTACTGCCAAGCTTATTAATTTTAAAAGGTCAATGAAGAGCAAATAATAGGGGATGAAGTCTGACATTTGCTTGTGAAACAGAGGTAGTGGTTTAAAAAGTTATGGCTCATCACGTTTAAAAAGTTACTGAGCCTCCTCAGCTCAGTTTAACTGGGTGAGTTCTGGCTCGCTACAATGCAAAATGAAACAGGGTTGCTTACACTGCTGCTCGAGGGACAAAGAGCTGATGGGGTTGATTATACCTTAAATTGTCCTTACTTAAAGAATCTCTTTTAAGACCCTATTCTTGGAGCACAGGCAAGGAGAGAGGTGTGTCTAGTCCATGGAAAGCATGTAATAGTATGTAACCCTTGCCAAAACACCTTGTCCAGAAAAATATATTAATGCCTCTTCCTGCAGCTGCCTGTACAATTCTCCCAGGGTGAGTCATGTTTCCCACACTCACTCATGAGCTTTGTTTCTCTAGCTCACCACATGGTATATAGAGGCTCTTCCTTGTGAAGATACTACGTGGTTATGAAATACACAGTAGCACTTCTTCCCGGAGCAGTCTTCTCTGAAGTCAGTGAAGCATTTCTGCTTCAGGCAAGAGGTAGAAGAGGAGAAAGGAGTTGTTCTCGTAGATAAATTCTGTCAAATATAAATCATGATACAGTGGCCTGTAATAAGAATTTCCAAGTTTTTCCCCTGAAGTTATTCACTGCAATGTCTTCTGAGCTGGTTAGATGGTAGATAATTTTGCTTAACATATTTGATAATTTATTTATTTATTTTAGATGTTCGATGTGACTGAAGGGGCTCTTGGAAGTGTAAGTCCTACACACAATTTTGAACCTCCTCATTATGATGGCATTGAAGCACTTGCCATTATGGGAGACAACCTCTTCAGTGGATCCAGAGATAATGGAATTAAGAAATGGGATTTGGCTCAAAAAGACCTTCTTCAGGTAATGGAAAAAATCATGCGGCTAATGTGACAGCCATGCTGTAGAACTGTTTTCAGGTCATGTAAATATTCAGGCTCATACAATGACTATTCACTTAGATACTGATGTTTTTAATAGGGAAGGCACAGAGCACTGTCTGAGAAAGAAACCAATACTGTACTTGATCTTTACACTAGGAACAGAGTTGCTTTTCTTTCAGTGTATGTAGCGTCAGGAAATTCTGATGAAGTAGTTAGACCTCTACTTGAGCTCTGAGTATGTGGGTTTGTGTTTTGTTTTTTTTTTTTTGCTTCGGAATGAAGGCAGCACTTGCCTCCTTTATGACTGAAACCATTGGATATCATCCTTGTCATTGACAAGTTGGTAAATTTTGGACTAGGAACTCATTAATGACAAACAATGCTTTAGATTAGGCTGCAGAATATTTTCTTGTGAAAAGGATTTACAACCTACCTCGCTCCACCCAGTCTTTTTTCTAAAAAGCTTACTCCCTAGATCTCCATTCATCTTGTTATACAATGCATATGTTATGTAATGTATACAACACACACATAATAATCTGTTTGCTGTTAGAACATATGTGCTCTAAGTTTTTATTGTAAAAAAAAAAAAAATAATAAAGGGGGGGAGTGGGGCAAAAAGGACCTCAAATCCAGGGAAATTTTGAAGTTCATTGTAATTTGTCTGACATGGAGAACTTTGATTTTTGGCTGCTTGCTATAAGCCAGTCTGTTCTTTTAGGTCTTATGAGAGGTTGTTGAAGTAGAGATACAATTATTTAAGTTGAGGCTGTGTGAGAAATAGAAGGAAGAAAAACAAATACCAGAAGATACTGCTGTTTTTGCAAAGGTCTGGTTAGATACCAATCATTTAATAATTTTTGGAGGGAGGAGGAGCATGTCTTTTATGTGCATTTAATGTGCAGACTGATAGCAAGGAAACAAAGAGAATATTAAAGTTTTGGGACATGAGAGAATAATGGACTGGTCACCTTAAGAAGAAAATGTCTATATGGGCATACTTAGATTGTGTATTTATGGAACACTTTCTTGACCTTCTTTCAAAATTGTCCAACTGGTTGCCAGTGCCTTTTCAGAATACTACTAAGACTTCACAGTTAAAATAAGAATTCAGAAATTCAGCTTCTTACAGAAAAATCTTCACTTGGCCATATTGGGGCATCTACCCTCATATCTCTCTGTCTAGGGAAATGTACTAAGCAGCTTGTTAGAAAAAGCAGGAGGACCGCAGGAACAGGAAAGATTTTGTATTCTCAGGATGACTTTATTAAAGATGTAAGAAGCGTCTTCACTCTTGCATTTTAGGCTCATTAAAATATTATGCAATGTGCATTTTTTGCCATTGCAATTAATTAACATCAGAAGAATACAGGAGCGGGGGTGAAGTAGTATGTAACAGTGGACTAGTTGTATTCCTTTTCTTATTTTCCTTTTGGTATATGTGCATTTCATAATTTCTATACTTCATGTTCCCCTRTTTCTTTGCTGGTTTTAAAAGTAGAACTTAATAAAAATGATCTCACAATTCCTTCTTTTTTTTTTATTTCTAGAAAATGTGTGGTTTTCAAGGAGGTGAGACTAAAGCATTTGACAAAACAATATAAATAATTTTTATTCACTGTCTTTTTAGGGAATGAAGAAAAGTGCTGTTACTTTTGCTAATCATGGGGTAATTCGGGGTGAAAGGGCCCACTGGAGGTCACAGTGCAAAGTTGGCCTGCTGATCTAAGTAAGGCCAACTTTGTAGCTAGGTCTGGTTACTCAAGGCCTTGTCCAGCTGAGTTTTCAAAATCTCCAAAGTCACAGATTGCACAGCTGCTCTGGGTGACCCACTGCAATCCTTAAACTACTCTTGTATGAATTTCACCCTCTCCCCCATATCCAGTCAGAACTTCTATTGTTGCAACTTCCTTTTGGTTTCTGCATTTGACTGTTTCAGATGAAGGGAAAAAAACTCACCACCCTGAAAACAGAGCTGAGCTGCTTTAAAGTATAAATGCTAACATTTCAACAGAGGTCCTGGTTTGGCATAGATGTGTTAAACAAGGTTGTCCTCTATAACTGATGAAAAACACTTAGCAAACATGCTATTCAAAAGAATTTGGACATCATCTACTTCATTTGGTGCTATACAACCCAAGCCACAAAACGCTTCTGTGACAAAATTAAGATTTAAAAGACACTCCCCCCCCCCCCCCCAGTTTCGTGAAGTGCTGCAGGACCAGACCACCAGTGTTGTGATAGCAGTGTGTATTATAGATAAAACGCCAAGATGATCCTAGAAAGCTGACTGTTCTCCAGAATATGAGAAAGGTGGCAGACCAAAGCAGTTCTTACCAAACTGAACTGGAGAAGAGCCACTCTTGGTCCCTTTAAAAGACAGCAAACTTGGGCTATTAATTCCCCAGTGCTGGTATCAAATGGATGTTGTTCTCAGCTGGTCTGTGCAGCATTTTGCTTTCTGAATTAGCAGTAAAATGCTAGTGTCCTTCCTCAATAAAGAATTAATGTATTTTTGTTAAGTGCTACATAACAACATCAATTTATAATGCGTAATGGGAAAAGAAGAAAGGAGGAAGGCAAATATAGAAACAGTTTCTGTCTCCCTCGTGTATTTTTTGAGCAGTATTTTGGATTTGCTTTTTGTATGTTATATAGCTGTTTTACAGTCATATTTGAAACATATACAGAGACCATATGTTCAAATATGCATTTAAATATGCATTTGAACGTATGCAGATTTAGCATTATCCTAAATTATTTTCTGTTCCACGTCAGGTCAGTTGTGCATATTGGATTTTCTTCTTGTTTTGCAGTACTATTTCACAAAGAGAAATAAACTGGTGGTATAGAAGTAGCCTCATGGAAGATAGCACCCTTCTTGCTCTAAAGGAGGAGAAGCCATAGGGCTGGGATATACCCAGCGTCATGTAGCAAATCTACTACAAGACAGGAATCGGGCTTAGAACTTGAGATTTTTCCATTTCTGCGGTCGTTCCTCTAGAATTTTTTGCAGCCCTGTGAGACTTGCCTGCCTTCTCTTTTTCAGCAAGTTCCTAATGCTCATAAAGACTGGGTGTGTGCTCTTGGCCTGGTACCTGGCGCTCCGGTTCTGCTCAGTGGCTGCAGAGGAGGCACTCTCAAGCTCTGGAATGTGGATACCTTCGCACCCATTGGGGAGATGAAGGGACACGACAGCCCTATAAATGCAATCTGCACCAACTCCAGCCAGATTTTCACAGCAGCAGAGTGAGTTTTTCTTCTTCATGAATCTTCCTTTTCCATGGCTCCTGCTAGAATTCTGTCCATGCAAATGCATTTAGGAGATCTTCAGTTGTGTACGTCACTTCATAGCAAGCATGGGAGGACCTAGTCCATGCCCCTAAATGCTAATAATCTATTGCAGTGATCTCCAAAGTGGGGTGCATGCACGCCAGGGGATGCACAACATGATCCACTGGGGCACAGGAAGAAAATATTAGAACTTCAGTAGTACATGTATAAAATTTATAAATTAATAAATACACATGGAGACGTGTGCTCAAAAATTTCTTAGTGGTAGGAGTGCATGATCGAAAAAGTTTGGAGACCGCTGATTTACAGGATGGCAGGGAGAATTTGGCAATAGTTGAGAACTTTACCAGCTTGTCTCTACAGTTGGGCTATTTACTGATCCCTGACCTGTGGGAATTTTTCAAAAAGCCATGGTATGCGGTTGTTTTTTTGGTTTGTTTTTGTTTGATTGTTTTTAAGTGCTGGTGTACAGCAGAAGCTTTGCAAGCCACCCTACTGTCCTTTAAACACCTCGATTTGAATATTTGCTTCCTCAGTAAAAGTGAGAAAATTGAGTACCTGAAACCTCAGGGGACTTGGCCAAGAAAAATATCTCATTCTGGAGAAAGTGCGTGAGACGGCAGTAGAGCCCACTTAGTGGCATAGTCTGAGCACAGGAGCTGTGAAAGCTGTCATGTTATCTTCTGGTGGAAGCTTCTGGCCTTCTGAATTGAAAGCAGATCTTTCTGAATCGAAGCAGGATTTCAAAGTTGCCAAGTTTCCACATTGGGTGGCCAATTTTTATGTTTAAGCATTAATAGATAGGGGTAGACACGTCAAAGCTTATGCCTCTGTTTGCCTAAAGATTATTAGTAAGTTTAGAACATACATGCAGGTGAAATCTATTCTTTATTACTAGTGAAAGAAAATCCCAGCCTTTTGGCACTTGTCACACTGTGGTGAAGGTCTACAGAACTTAGTGTATTCCTGACAATTTACAGTGAAGTGAAGGCTCGAGTCAGAAAACCACTACACTGTGATAAAGTCTGTCCYGACTGCTGCCTCCTGGCTTTTTTTGAGAGGGTTATAAGGAATACATGAGTCAGTGTTTGCTAGTCACATAACTCAATGTTTATGAGAAATTCATAACTTCTACTCCTCTTGCACAAGATCATTTGCTATTTAACAAGACTAATTCTTTATTTTACTTTTAATTATGATAATAGAGTTCTGTAACACATTCCATGTGATACTTCACTTATATATACTTTGAAATTGTGTAAATAGTGATTGTTGCCAAAAGTACAGAATTATAGTTTGGCTCTCCTGGGCTTCTGAATACCAGCCCACTGGTATATGCTTTCCAGCACCTGGCAAAGGATTTTGGGTTTGTTTTTTTTTKGGGGAGGGGGCTGGGGGAAGGAGGGTTAGGACTCTATTGTCTTGTGGTTCTGTGCTTTTTTTTACTTGTTACAGACTGACACCTCTCATGCAAACAGGGCATGTTTCAGGTCCTGTTTGATTCAACCTGTTACAACTTTTCACACTTTTTTAATGGCAGGAAGTAGTCTTGTCCTATTGAGTCTGTCTCTAATTCTGTAGTATACTGGCTGTTTGTTTGTGGTCTGCTGAGTTGTGAATAGTTACATGATGGAAGCTCTTCTCTGATGTCGGTCTACTTAAGCCTATTACCATTAGCTGTATTTAAAAAAAAAAAAAAAAGTAATAGCAGAGTAGGATTTTACTTTCCATAGGCAAGTATAAAGATTATATGTCTAGATGGTTAAAGGTAGTAGCCAGTGCTGTGATAAGGTTAGGGATTCTTAAATGTTGTACATCTTAGATTACAAAGCCTCCCGGAGGTGGAATGACCCTTGCAGATCCATTAAGGAAATCTTATTTTGCCAAGAATGCCTTTCCGAGTAAGACACCCGAGCTTTTAAGAAAGCTTCCCTGGCCTCCCCCATTCCCCCCTGCCCCTGTGTCTCTCCCTCCCCCGATTTAATTACCTAGCTCTAATACTGCTTTGGTTTGTTTTTCAGTGACCGGACTGTGAGGATCTGGAAAGCTCGAAACATAATAGACGGACAGAGCTCAGATACAGGAGATGCAAGTGAAGATCTTGCCAGTAATTGAAATGATGGGGATAAATGAATATATTGATGAATTTGAGGTGCACTCTATGCAGTTTGCTGCATGCTTATTAGGTAAACACTGATGACTGGAATGAACTCAAAAATAAGAGTGAACTCTTCTACTTAGACCTGCTGTCCTTAAAATATGTACTGTATTTAAGAAAAAGATAACCTCTTGGTAACATGCTTGTGTCTCAATGGTCTCATATATATGTCTATACATTATGGCTGAATTTGTGTGCATATGTAACACTTGCAGTTAAAATTAACTGGAAATCAGTCTTCTCTAATGACCATCTCAAAATTATAACCTGGAATATATAACGAAAGTGCTCTGCTGTATTTCACTCACAAGAATGATCAGCTGTTTTGCATTTTAGGGTAGCAGGGGAATGATGATGTCCCAGTAATAAGCCTTTGATTACGACAGGCGTTGTTTCAAGATTCTAAAGGTCACTTACACTGTTGTTAGGAAAGTGGAGTGAATAAAAGTTAGGAAGAAACTTTTAATGACACATCTATCTGACATGGCTGTATCCTGCTAACAGTGAATGGCATATGATTTGTGTTAATGTTAGCATATAATCCCTGTTGACCAAAGTGGTGCAGCTATGTATACTCTGTGCTCAGGACTAGAACTCAAATGCTCATAACTTGGTATGTTTTATTAGTGTTTTGCCTATATTCTGTAATGACTAGGTGTTCTTAATGTCATAACAGAAATATATCTTAATCTATTTTTCTTATGGATTTGTTTCTATCATCTCACCTTTTCTTTTTTGAAGCAAAATGTCTTTCCTTTTTATCTAATTTTATATGCTGCTAAATGTGTTTTAAATACACTGTTTTGCAAACCTTGGCAGTTACTTTGAGAACTGAACCACGTGTATTGGAAAAAGCTATGTAAATAGATGGTTGTACAAAGAAAATACCTTATCTTGTGCCTGTATGACTTCTAAAGCTCTTAGAGTGCGGTTATTGAGGGAGGATGTATAATTTACCCAACTGCTCTGAATATTAATTTGTAAATTCTGCAAATTTTAAAAATTAATGTAGATTTGGATGTTGAGGTTTTGTTGGTTGGTTGGTTGGTTGTTTTTTTTCCCAGAAAATATCAGTCTGTAAATTATAGCTTATGTAGGTAACACTTAAATAAAGATGTGAATGTGAACTATTTCTCTTTGCCTTTTTCATCATACCTTCTCATAAAAAAATCCACTTCCCTTGCAAAGGCCCCAAATATAAAATGCGCAGTTTTACACAATGCAGTAGAATAGCCTGCTGAGTAATATAGCCCATAGGTTGTTCTGGTATCCCACGTCTGTGTTCTCATTGGCCATTATTTGTGTTTTGATAGTACTTAGGAACCCTAGTAGGATTCCCTCATACTAAGTACAGTACAGACTCAAAATGAAGCAGATGGTTCCTGTTCCTAAGAGATGACAGTTCTTACCTTATTACATATGGTCTGTCAAACAAAGAAAAGTTATGGTGCCTCTTACTCATCTCAGAGGAATTATTTCCTTCTCAGCTCAGCTTGAAAGCAGATGAAAATGCAGCCTGCTTGTGATTTGAGGTTACTGATTTATTCCAAGTTTTGGCAGAAATGAGCAATGATACATATTGTTAAGAAGCAATGYATAGGTTAGTTTAAATAAACAGCAATACCAATTAGTGTTTATCTGTCATGCTTTTTGACCACCCAAGGGGTGTACACACTAAAGATTTGGGACCCTATCACAACTTTGAGCAAAACTCCCCCTGGAGAGTGGATTGACGTGCAAGACTCCTGTGAGAGGCTTTGTGTGCCTGGGGGAGGTCCCTGTTCCGCCTGGCCCGGTGGGTAAAGGCCACCCACGGTGCCAAGCTACACAAATGATGCCAACAGCTTGGTGAGCCCCGGTTTTGGAGCCAAACACGGCTGTCATCTGGGAACCCTGGGTAGTTGTGGGCTTTTTAGTGTGTGTGTGTGTRTAAGATTCATATGAATATTGTGTTTTGCAACTGCAGGACAAAAGTCCTTGCAGACCTGGGAAATGATTACCTGCTGTCAGACTGCTCTGCTTTAAGGCACCATATGGCGAGGGGCTGTTGTGCAGCAGTCTGAATTGCAGATGCTTCTCTCTGGTGATGCTTGACAACACAGACATTTTGTTTTATGAAGCTATCTCCTGATAGGCACCAATATAACTTAGATATTGTGTGTATAGAAAGATTATTTTTTTTTTTCCTTTTCCCCCTTCAGGAAGACATTCCACCTAAACTAGATCTTACTGTAGAACACAGCTTTACTCTGAAAGTTCTTGCCATCAAGCAATTGGAAGAAAATTGTCATTTTGTAAAGGTCGCAGTGTCTTGTTTTAATGGAGAATTCTTCAACTGTTCGTTTTTCCCCAAACTTTTCATTTGTAGTATAAAACTACATATGTGACAAAAGATAATATGAAATCAGAAAAAAGTAAGCACTGTATTCTGATTGTCTGAAAATATTTGTTTAAAAAAATGAAGGTGGTCTGTGAAAAATTAATTTTCTAAGAATTCTAAGAAGTCATGGGAAAATCATGTTCTCTCTCAAAGTTGGAATTCAGAAGTTGAGCAAAGTTTGTGGACAAATTAGTAACTACATCCCATCTTATCTGCTTAGATACATTCTTAAATACAGGCAAGGTCATGTGTTATAATTAATCTCATGCAAGATACGAATGCTGAGAAAATATTTGCAACATTTCTTATTCTGTATGGGAACAAGTGCTGTTAAACCACTACAGTGCCCCTGCCTTGSATAAAAGGCTCCGTGCTGCCTGCAGAAATCGACGTTCAACCATGGAGAGGACCAGGAGCCTGTGTTTCTTGGCTGTTGTGCTAGCAGGTAAATGCATGGCATTTGTATTTTGTCATAGGCTTCGGAAGCAAGATGTAAATGTGATAACAACAGAAAAGCTATTAGGGGAGGTGATCTTTTTACATGGAAAAGGAGAGAATGGGCATGTCTGTAACTCCACCTGAGGTGACTCTGTGGGGAAGACGACAGGGCTGGCTGGCTTGTTTAGAAATATGCCCTAGTCCAACCATGTATTCAGCTCTTGGGCACTGGCACAGACACACTGGAGTCAATGGGACCATTCAGCTGTTGAAAGCTACCCTGTGCTTTGCTAGTTTGTTTGCTGTGATTTTTACCCCAGTATACCAGAGGTTAATTCGGTTCAGAGTCTAATAAAGGGAGAATACATGGTATTATGTTGCTAGGTAAAGGAAGAGGGAACCGCTGCAGCAAATGCCTTTGAAACATATGGATGAACCCAAAATGTACAGACTAATGCTATTAAATTAAAAGACCTGTGGTAATATTTTAATTCCTTGCTTATGCCTTATTGCAGCGTTTTCTAACCTAACTTCACAAAATTGAAGTCAGGGTTTTTAAAAATCAATGGGGATAATTTTTCATGTATAGCTTTCAAACTACCTCTCTTTAGCTTCTGTTCCCATGGAAATTATCATGAAAAGCAGCAAGTAGCCATAGCTATTGCTAAATTCAACTGCTCGTTTGCATTTCATCTTCTATGTACATTTACAAACATGGGCCATAAATGCAGTGAAAATGATGTGGAGATTTCAAAATAAACATGTTTGTAAAAAGTAGGGAAGGAAAATTGCATCTTCCCACTTGCTACTATCCCATTTATACTGTAATAGAAGTAAATCCAGGAACAAGGGATGAATGAGGTTGCAGCCTTGTTCAGCTGCTCATATGTGCAAGTGCTTGTTTTCAAAATTTGCTGGAAAATGTAAGCTTCACATTGATGGGGGGGGGAATTAAAAATTTCTTGGCTCCTGCTGGGGCAAATTTTTTTCCCTTGAACTAGCTTTTTCATTCACAATATCCTTCTTATGAAGTATTTTGAAAGTATTTTATTATACAAATGAGTTGATAAAAGTCTCCCGTGAACCTATGCTATGTAAAATGACGCCAAGTTAATAATATGCTGTAGTGTGTTCAGTCATATTCTTTGATTTCAGCAATGAAAACACAGATGCTGCATTTGACTCCCATTAGAAAACAAACAAACAAACAAAAAACTAAATGAAATGTGTTGGGTTTACTCTATTTTGTGCTTCATCTGCCAAGGTGTTAACTCAAACGTGGAAGACAGCAGTGCAAAGCTGCTGGACACAGAAGCCATGCATTGACTACAGAGGTGGTGCTTGGTACGTCATTTTTTTAGCTTCTGTGGTTGCACTGATTTAAGGACCTCAGGATCCAGAGGGCTGTGGGAAGCCTTTGAAATCCTTTCGCCTCTCCCTCAATAAGCAGGAGTATTTGGTGCGTAGTGGGTGTGGCAGTTATTTCCGTGGGACTTGCAATCTATGTGTCTTTCCCACATCTTCATCAGGGACAGAGTACGAAAAGGCAAGGCCCAGAGTCTTCAGTGTTTCCTTAGACCATTGATGAATCTTCCCTGATTTCTGCTGCGAGAAGAAATGATTTAGGGATTGCAGAGGAACGTTCATATTCCTGTGATGCTTTGGATGAAAAAAGGGATCAGAATTTAGGGCTTTCCTATGTGACAGATCACAGGGGGTCAGTGCTGGACAGAAAGCAGCCAACCTGTGGGGCATGACTGCCCACCCCAGAAGATAAAGGTGGAAGCCAAGCCTGCCTGTCTGGCAGCTGGTGAAGGTTAACAGGATTTCACCCGTTAATTCCTGCCTCTAGAAGGTGACAGAAGGCGGTGTGGCAAGGACGAGTGATCTCTGCTGCGCATCCTGGGAGCGTCAGACCTGAGCGTCAGATGCTCCTGCATCAAAGGGGGAATGAGAATCTTTTCAAAAGACAAATGTAGACGGCACTCAGCTCCTGCTTTTCTGCATTCCCATCCCCAGCTTGGAAATCAACTCTGGCATCACAGCATGATGGCATTTTCTAGTGAATCCACAGTTTTATTCTGTACATTTTCCCAGTATATATAATTATTGCTTGTGCACAGCTGCTTGTAAAGTTCTTTATTTGGAGAAACCCAAACTGCATCAGCAATCACATTTTAAGCTTTCAAGCACATGACAGTCCACATAAAAAAAAATTAAAGCAGAGGTGTTAGTCATTTTATGGAAAAGGGCAATTATCTTTCGAGTAGATTTAATCTTTGAGTATTGCTGTAATGACTAAAATGACACAAGTTAACTTCAAAATAAGAATGCTGCCTGTGGTACGCCTGCTCACTTTAAGAATATTTGATAACAGCATTTTGTTGGCATGGCAGGGAGCCGGTCTCGTGGTCCCCCTGCTCTCAGCAGGCTCGCTCTGCGCGGGGAAACCACAGCTGCAGAAAGGAAAAGATTTAGCACCTTACTAAGTGGTTTTTATCAGGATGATTCTGTGAATGACTAATTTGTGCCTTTTCTTTTACTGCTGGCATTTTCCCTTTACTCATAGCCATACCTGTATGAACACAAACTACTAATCTCCATAGATGTAGTAGTCATATAATATAGAAATGAAGCCTAATACAAACATATATGTAATCAGTATTTTTATATTTATATATATCGTACAGGTGCATGCTGATTTCACATACTTGTATCTTTCTATATATAGATGACCTCTGTGTATAACATGAGAGAGAATAAATATACAGAACGTGTAGCATTTTAATACAGGTGACAGTTTTAGTCCTTAGTGAAGTGCACCTCCTGTTCAGCTAGCCCAAAGCGTTGCTCTCGCGCCTCACCAGCAGTTTCGTTAGCCTGCTATTTAACTTTCCGTGAGGACTTCAAGCAAGTCGTGCTTCAGCTGAGCACCAGCAACTCTGAGCACTGAACAACTGCCTTGGCTTGTAAAAGGAACCTGTTGCTCTTGTCTCGGTCATGAGCAGGCACGCTGCTCTGCTGTCATCTCGGTCAAAAGAATCACGTTAGCCCCAAAATGGGGCAAAAACACGACAAGAAAAGGATAACTAAAGAACATTGCATTGTGGGGTTTTTTTAACGTGGTTCTCTGCTGCTCTGACTGCTTCGTCCCCGGGAGCAGCCCTAGGCGGGTGCCTGGGCTCGGGCCAGGACGGGCAGTGTGCTGGGGCTGTGGCTGTGCAGAAGCGCATCCACTGCTGCCCCCGGCCCGGCGCTTCCCCGGAGCCCTGTGAGGCGCGGGGCTGCACCTGGTGCTCCACCGACGTGGCCAACGCTCCCCGGTGCTTCTTCCCCAAGGACGGTCCCTACGGCTACTCCCTGGCAGGAACACGGAGAAGACAGCCGAAGGCTGGAGGTAAGCGCGCGCGGCTCCTTGGGTGCTGCAGTCCGGCGCTGCATGGCCCCACCGCTGCCGCCCCGGGGGCAGCTCACCGGAGACCTTGCCCAAGCTGCTTTGCTACCGCGTGCTCAGTTTGCGACGGGGAGGGTAACGGACGTGTTTCACCGCATGTAAGGGACGCTGCGTTGGGGTCCTGCACTCACACCAGGGGCTGGCACAGGGTGGTCTCTCCTGCCCTGGGAGCTGTGTCCCAGTAGACCATGAGGTCTCCTTGCTTCAGGAGCGCCTATTTTATCCGTTAACGGCAAGGAGAGCCTAAGCTAACCTCAGAGATTATTTCTCTCGATAAGTCAATGACTTATTTTTAAAAAGCTGAGGTAAAACATCTGAGTTGTTCCCCCCCGCCATGCCAGGGTGCTCACAGGCAGCGAGCGGTGGCGGCGGGCGGCAGCACGAGTTTCTGCCGCAGGGTAACGCTGAACAAGCGCCAGGCCTTGTCCCTCTTCGGAAATGACAATTCCCCGGTTGTCTTGGAAATGGAGTTCCAGGCAAGGGACAGACTCCGGTTCAGGGTGAGTACTTGGCAGGGGGAATCATTTAACCAAAGCAATGCATGCTAAAGAACGAGCTAACCTGCCTCCTCCTTGCCTTGCTTTAGCTCTATGACCCCAACAGGCAGCGGTTTGAAGTCCCACTCAAGATCAGCTCCCCGGGGGTTGCTGCCAACGAGGCCAGCTATGACGTGGAGTTCATGGATGACTCCTCGCACTTCAGGATCAAGAGGAAAAGCACCAGCACAGTACCGTGAGTACCAGATGTCATTAACGTCACTTTCTGCAGAAATTAAGAGTGTTTCCTCCCACTGTTTCCTCACACCCTATTGCTTGGGTCTGTGTGATACAGGCTCAAGCACAAATTGCATGTGACATAAATACAGATTTATGCCTCGTCCCTGGAAAACACTCATTATTAATAGAAGTGTGTGCCTGTATAATGGGAGAGTATCTACAGGCATGCAGGAAAGATTATTAAGCAAGTTAAATAACTTTTGAGGCTACGGTGTTACAGCTTGGGACGCTGGTAGACTCAAGTCATGAAAGTACTGAACTAAGTTTTCTGAAATTTCTTTAAATATGTCAAAAATTGAGCACCAAATCTCCTGACTCTCTCCAAGATGTAGGCCTAGGAAACTAAAGCTCAAAGCCAAGAGGCCATAAGCCTCTAACTTCCACTGATTTCAGTGAAAGGCATCTGTGGCTCTAGTTTGTCACTCTGCAAAAATACCAGCTGTATTCTCAATCTGGTACTGTAAGTTTAATTTCAGCAAAACCTCCCCTCACCAGCAAATGTCACCAGGTGTCATAATTTCCCATTTTCTTGGCTTCCACCAACACATCTCCAGCGTGTAATGCTACTTAGCAAGAGAGTTTTTTGGAAGGAGCMGCTCCCTGTGTCCCAAGGTGCGCTCCTGCTAGTTGCATTTGGGGGTGCTACAGCGTGGCATTAGCAGCAGTCTCTGGCTGTCTGTGGTGACAAATGTCAGTGTTACAGACCGCTCTGGGTTATCACTGCTTGACTCAGGTGGGCGAAGGAGATGCACAGAACATAGAAATATGGGTACCGTTCGCATCAGGCTGTGGCTGTGTCTATATTAGCATTTTAATTCAGATCAGCAGCACCTTTTGACGTGAATCTCCTGATTATACCCATGTCTTGTGCATTGGCTGACCTTGCAGTGGTCCTGAGGAGCATGGATTAGGTCCTTTCCACATGACCCTACCGGGAGGTGTACTCTGGGAGCATATGCGGCGCGCTCCGGCTGCTAACGGGCTGCTTCAGAGCAAGCCCTCGAGACGTGCGCGGCTGCTGGGTCCCCAGCACCAGCTCTGTCTGTCTTGCATCCCACCACTTAGTGCAAGCACATTCCCAGAAGGTCATTGGGATCCAAGTAGTTCTTTTCATGCATTAG
This sequence comes from Oceanodroma leucorhoa, assembly GCA_030449065.1. NCBI lineage: Eukaryota > Metazoa > Chordata > Aves > Procellariiformes > Oceanodroma > Oceanodroma leucorhoa. The sequence goes on along the minus strand of JASVER010000009.1, from coordinate 2,953,050 downwards.
AAAATCTAACCCCAAATCAAGAAATTAAAAACTCAGCTCAGATTTCTCCCCCCTGAAGAAACTCTTTGTTAAACAGACTCAAAATATAAGCATTATCTTTGTGAGCAATGTAAGGATGGCTTAACATGTGTGATGCAAGTAAGACAATACAGCCTCTAGAATGGTTTGAGTCTGCAGATGGAACCACCACACTGGGTTTTTAATTAGCTGCCCATCCTTTTAAATTACAGTCTTGTGGCATCTCTCTTCATACACGTCACAGCCAATTCTGTAAAGTTTTATTTTTGCAGGCTATTGTAAATGAATGTATTATGCATTACTCCGATAAGAATAATTTAATTCCTTGTTAGACTTAACAGCTTTGTGAAAACAGTGGGCTTACATTAAAGGCCCAATTTTCTTCTCTTTGTAATAAGAGATTTTTTGTAAAGGCTCATGAATTGGAATGGTGATRTAAGAGGTGAATGCATAATGAGACATGGTGAGCTCATGGCCCGTTCCCATTCAGTCCTCTTCATCTTCATGCAAAATCCAAGGGTTTAGGCTCATAGGCTCAGTTAGTCAGGGCACGCTCGAACTTGGGACGTCCCAGTTAAGGGAAGGGGCCCGCTGCGAGGCAGATGCAGGGTTTGATCCGCTGCATCTGCGCCAAAGGCGCGACTCCGGTGAGAGGCAGAGGAACACAAGTTGGTGCCTGCTGAGCAGATTTCCAGGAGGGCACATTCACCCGCCTGCTGTGGCCCTGGGGAAGCCTCCTCTGCGCCCCTGGCAGTGGGGCACCCCCGTGTCCCCCAAAATCTGCGCTCAGCAGCGACGCAGGTGTGGGGTGCAGCAGCCATGCGCTGCAGAGCCTGGGGAGGTAGAGGGCAGTCTTGGTTAGTAGCATCGGCGCAGCGCTCGGCAGCGATGATCTGCTATCAAGCATTGCCGCTGGAAAAGCGTACGCTGCCTCTGGGCAGGTAAAGGAGTTCTCCTGAAACCCAACCGATCCCAAACAGAGGAAATTGCAGGTGAATGTAACATGCGGTTAATAGGTTTTTATCCTGCAAACAATGTCAGTGCTGCTACTAAAAGATTCTCGTCAGCAGAGACACAGGATTTTGCATAGAGAAAGGGAAATCATATGTTCCTGGGAATTTTCATTTGATGTGAAATGGCACAGCCAGTACTTATAGACTGAAGGATCACATCCCGGCAGGGAGCAATTCCTCTCACAGTCGATTCATATTTGGAGTTAAATTCCACGTGTGAGGAGCAAAAATGCTTCCCTTTCATTGCTTGCCAGTCCATCCCATCAGAGTGAGTGAATGCAGATGCTCAGGGATACCTCCATGGCCTGACTTACAGGGATTTGCAACCTCCTTAGCCACCAGAAGAGCTGTGCAGATGGAAATCTTCTTTCAAAACAGGAAAGCAGGTTATATATCCTGACCTAAAAGCCATGGGCTGCTGCATTTGCTCGACTGGGGAGGATGAACCCTCAGCAAGCAAGGTTGCAGGAGCATCCCCACCGGTGACTGCACCAGCTGGCTGGGTCTGGGGGAGCACCAGTGGCATCTGGCATGTTAAGTAGATTTTCATGTTAGTTCAACCTGCCCAAAGGCAGGTTTGGATGCGTGAGAGGTGGGTCTGAGTGTGCTCCATGGTGGCAGCAAGGGCTCAGCAGGAACCGCTGCAAAGCATCTTCATTATTGCCATGTCCCCTCGTCCCTGTCCCAGGTGCGGTCAGCAGAGAAGGTGCTAAAACACAAATCTTTTTTCTCTGGGCTCCTTTGAGAGGTGGGAGGTGCTGCTCTGGGGCACCCAGCACACCTGGGGCCAGGTGCCGAGCTACACAGCCGGCAGCCTCCGCGGCTGTGCCAGGTTAGGGCAGGCTGCATGGGCAAGTGTCCCTGAGAAACAGGCAAGCATGGAACACCTGGCGAGACTTCAGTCTCCTATTTTAAGACGTGAATGGCCATGGCCTTGCTGTCTCAACGAACAGCTGAATCAATCGTTAATCTTCATATGCACACAAATATTGCTCAGAACACTTGATGTGAGCAAATAAAGTCTCTTCAACAGGTGCTGCAGTTGCACTCCCCAGGTGTGAGTGGTTAATAACTCGTGTCATACACCAAACCAGGTCTTTGTGCTCTGTGGGACCTTTCTAACGTCTATGAGGAAGTATTTCTCATTGTAAAGCAATCCCAAAACCTCAGAAATCTGTTTTACATGATGCTCCTTATCCCTCACCAGCAGCTTCACGCTGCTGGATGACCCACCCCCCATAAAAAGCCTAAAATCCCTCACGATCCCCAGCATGCTCTGGCACAGCTGACAGTCCGCGTGGGGAGGGAGCAGAAACATAGTATGGGTTTGGGTTGGTCTTTGAAAGTCCATGCTTGTATTTCTCTCCCCTCTTTCCCATGGTGCAGTCTACCCCGCTATCGGTGTCTTTGCGCCACAGGCTTTGCAGTGATGGGGTAGCTGACGGCAGGCTCCACATCTGTCTGCTTGACATAAAACCCCATCCCACGTCTGCCATTCGTGTGCACAAAGCCTCCTCCTCGTGAGGAACGATTTAATACCGCATTGGAAATGTCGCAGGGGACAGGCGATGGAGACTTTGAGATATTCCTGAATGTGCTTTACAGGCATTTCTCCTGCTCGCTGCGCACGAGGAGCCTTTGCTGTAGCCGAGCTACCCAAGTGCTGGCTCAGGGAGAGCAGGACAAACTCAGGGCTCTGTGTAATCACAGTAACAGGGGAGAGCAATGAATTATGTGAGGGGAGAGCCATTAACAGCTGATTGCAAACCTCAYGTGGAGCCAGAAGCAAGAGTAAAAGGCCAAGTCCCGCTACCTTTTCAGCTTGCTCCAAGGTAATCAGGCGACAGCCACTGCTCCGCCTGCATGGGGTGAAAATTAGATGGGGTTGTGCAGGGAAATGATCCAGGTGCTGCTGGGGGCTCCGGGACCAGGAGCTCTTGGGCTGCCTCCCTTTCTCCTCCCGGTAATGCCTCTTGGCTTCCTCCCTCTTATCTCTCTCCTTCTCCTCCACTGCTGTCTTTTCTTCTGTCCCATCCAGTCCTGCCTGCTCCTGCTCCTCTTCACCCTCTCCCAGGCTCCTGCTGTTCTGTTGGTGGCCAGGGAAGGTCATTCCCCGTGCCAGCAGCTCTCCGAAGCCATGGGGGTGAAGAGGTGCCACCTCCATGTGTTTGCCGGTGAGGTGCTGAGGAGGTCAGTTGAGACCAGGGGCAGGCAGAGCCCCTGCTCCTGTACAGTTGTCAGGTGTTTTCCATTTTGCCTGGGATGTAACAGAGACCTGCAGCTGATTTAAGGCTGCAAGTCTTGGATCTGAACCACGAGGAACAGGGACTAGGGCCTGGGTCTCCAAGGCCTCCCAAACTACTGGCCTCGTGGGGCAGCGGAGGCTGTGGGGAACCTCTTCCTGCTCCCATGATGCTTGGAAAATACCTGTTTTGTCAAATCGGCAYGATTGGTGGCAAAATGTTTTGTCAAGAAGTTTGTAATCATCGGCTTTAGTTTAATAAATTCTCGCTCACGCTATCCTAGCTGATCTTGCAGCTCTACTGGGAAACTTGCCTGTCGCTGGCCAGGGCCCTACAGTAATAAAAACAGGAGAGAAAATATTGGGTTGTAATAAGGCAGACGAGGGAGCAAAACGGAGCTTCTGCGTTATTTAGTGGCACGTGCTCTCAGGCTGAGTACTATTCTACCTTCTGCTCCTGCCACTGGAGGAGGTAGTATCAAATGTGAGCATGAAGGCTTCAAGAATGCATAGATTTCCTCAAGAACAGAGAGTAAAAGGCTGGGAACTGTTTGCTTTAAGGCAGCGATAAATAACAAAGACATCCTCATTTTGCAGTGTGTGATTACTCTGTGGGACTCGTTGCCCCAGGGCAGTACTGACACGGGAGCCTTAGCAGGATACACATTCATGCATAATAAAAAAATCATTTGTAGAACAAAAAAAACCCCAACCAACTATTTTTGTCTCCATGTTTCACAACGTAAGCTAATTCTATGAAAACAGCCAGAAACTTCCTCCATAAGCAGATTATTGCAAGACTGGCTTTGAGTGACATCTTACGCCTTCCTCTGCAATATCTGGCCTGGGCCATTGCTGGAGACAGGATGCAGAGGGATGGGCTATTGATTTGATTCTCCACTTTAATATCCGTTCTCCAGCTGACTTTTCCTTCATGATGTCATACAAATAATGGAAGGCAGAACATTTTTCCCAAGCCAGATAAGTGCTCCTTTCTCTCTATTAAGAGTTTGGAATACCTCGTTTGCTATCACACTTGGGAAGATACGGCACAAATAGCTGAAATCTAATCAAGATTTTCCCTAATTTCCAAAAAGGCTGCTGCAGAGTTCTGCTGCCTTTTTTATTGATCGTGGTTGTAAGCACAGACGCCACTTACCATGAAGACGCTTTTACATAGGCAAGGCTATTAGAATGATTTATAATGCTATTGTCTTAAACTGCAATTTTGCTGAAAGCAACAGGAGAAAATTGTGTCCATCATGGGTAGCTTGGGTTTGCTTCTGGTTTGTAAAAGCCATTATTTTAGTCTTCTAATCATTAAGATTTATGTTACATAGGCAAAAAGTATTGTAGGTATATCACTTATCCAAGAGTTTTTCAGAACAAAAATGAAGCATTATATATCCAGCCACTTATAGGAGGTGCCCTGATACCATGACAATGAATACAGTAGAAGTAGAGCAGAACTGTGTCAGTAACTGTAAATATACCCTGCAATTCTTTCTTTTAAAATGTCATGTTTGTGGAAAATCTGCTGGTTACTCGTGCTGACTTTCTCCACCTATTTGATAAATCACCTTAAAAGTAAGATAAGCATATAAAAATTCTTTCTTGGTGTGCCTTCTGCAGCCCAGTGGTGCCCCAAGACTTACTTCTAATACGGAATACGGCTGTTGTAAGACACATGTTTCAGCAATCTGAGAGCAATGGACGATCATGGAGACCTGGGCTCCGAAGCTGGTACTCCCCAGCAGCTCAAGTGGGGTAAGTCAGGGGCCAAGTATATTTGAGGTTCTTCTGAACATAGGGCCTATACTCCTCAGTCACGAAGACATAGGCAGCCTGCACATACAGCGATAGCCCATGCCCTCTGAAAAGGTATGCCAAATCTCTGCCAGGAGGCTTGGACCCACTTGTCTGATGATAGACAGGTGAGGTTTCCCCCTGAATTTGCACACAGATAATCTGTACGGTGTGCTCCCTTTCACAAAGCTGCGGTTTCCAAAGGGTCTGGAGGCCCAGAAAAGCAGATGTGAGAGAGGACATTTTCTCCGACTGAGTAGGACAGGTGTTCACACCTTAAAGTAATGAGCTCATTTCTTTTGGATTCATTGCAACAAGAAAAAAAAAAAACCCGCTCCCAACCTAAAATTATTTTTAAATGTCCAAATAATGCATTATGCATGTCTTAATGGTGTATCATATATGTGTCCCAAATCTCCTAATTCTGGAGGTTTTATAAGACCTCTCAGTGTGTGCCACCGGCTGCTTGCTCTCGGCCGGCGAGAGTCAGTGCTTCTAGCTGTTGCACACACTGCGGTTATAGGTCTCCAATAAATTCCAAACAGAGCAAAGTCATGCAACCAGGTAAATCGTCATGTCCGGTCCGTATTACAAAGGACTGATGATTGCACTTCTGAAAACCATTTTATACTGCCTTTTAGTCTTCCCCCTCAAACGTCATGACAATGTTAGTCATAAACTACACCTTCAACATGAACAGAATGTTTTATCTCTCTGCCTACCCACCTTCCTTTAACACTACTTCCCCGGTCTGACGTAGTTACATTTTATCCTGGTGGCCTGAGGGTTGTCTGCTGGATGTGAAACTGGTTCACGTGCCGGCCAGAAATGTTAATTTTCACACAGAACTTTTCAGTTCTGAATCATTCTATATTTCCTTGATACAAGGTTAAAAAATAGAGAGGTTTACTCTTGACTACAGTGTACAGTGTTTCGAAGAAAACACTGGCTTTTATCAGCCAGACTTCCCGGACAGGCAGCAGGCAACTGTTAGCAGGCAATGGGCTAGGCAGACTTGTGGGGAGGCCAGTTTGTATTTCCACGGGCAGGAGTGTTCCCACCACAGAGGCACTAAAGGGTTAGACCTTTCAGCAGTGAACCTGCGTGCAGCTACTACCTCTTCTGCAAAGAAAAAGGTTCTTGTCTTCACAGGCTTTGCCACGTCTACCTGCTGGTAGGGGTTGAATTTTTGACAGTGAACAACTACTCAGCTGTATTTTAAGATTTTTTTAGATTTTTAGATGGCTTCTGTTGTCCATCACAGCACCGTTATGGTTTGTAGGACTGTTGGAGGAGAACCACGCAAATTCCTGCACACATGGTGTCATTTTATGCTCCCTCCTGTTTTGTTCCTTCTATCTGCTTTAGACCAGCAGGAGGGGAGGTGGGAGAAATACAACATTTTCTTTTATTGTCTCCAAGTGTTTACGGAATGACAGACATCATTCTTCATTTAAATGATAGCTCTTTGCCAACACAACACAAGCAAACACATGAAGTAACACAACAGCTTAACACAGTGCGCTGGAGAGCACAAGGGCAGCCACTTGGGAGTGGAGGCAGAGAGAGGTGCCAGGGGAAAACCTGTCCATGGTTTCCTTCAGATGGAGAAGATATAATGGTACCTGGAAAAAAGAGAGAGTCATTACCGGTCTTTTTATGTCATAGCTAATGTTATATGCAGCGCACGGCCGTTCTGGCAAGCGGAGGTCTAACGAAAGACGAGGCTGATGGAGAGCGATGGCTGGAGCACAGACTGGGCAGATGTGCTGTTGGGAGTGGCAGCCCCCGGGGAGATGAATGATGGAGGGGTGCAGAGAGGGGCAATGTTTCAGCGATGTCATGCAGAAGTTGAGCGTATGACAGTGGCCCGAGGGAATGTATGAGGTATAAAACAGTTTCAACATGCCATTTAAAGATGTGGTGGGGCAGAGAGGTTGTTCCTAGGGTTGCGGTTTGCACCACCCCAGTGACCCTCCTGGGCGGGGAGAGGACTTGTTGAGCAGAAGGAGCGCTTTTAATGCCATGGTAACACTAATTGCTCTCACGATGGGAAATGTCAGTGCCGTAATGTGGATACCACGAACGTACAAAGCCTCATGTCCTCTGAACAGACATCATGGAGAGATCTCAATGAGTTAGGACAGATATTTAAGCTCTTCCCAAAGCATTTCCCCTCTGGCATCCTTTGCTTTTTTCATAACCCCRTGGTCTGCTCAGATCAGTGACTGTGCCTGCCTTGGCACGGAGCAGAGCTATGTGGCAGCGCTCCTTTGGACAGGAGCGTAGCTCYAGAGTTCATCCTTGTTCCTACATAGCAGCAGCCTCTTGCAGAAAGGCCTCTGTTTGCCGAGGGCTGGATCTGATTCTCGGGGATATTTTGCCTGCATTAACCTTCCTATAAGAAAATAACCTCATTCAGTACTGCGTGTAGGTGGAGGAGATGATGGAAGGGAGGGAGAGCTGCTGCTGGCAAACAACCAAATCAAGACTTAAATACAAATTTTCCTGCTTGTGAGAAAGGCCAAATAGACTTTTTCAAAAATACATAGCCCCTTCAGTACATGTGCTTGACTTAGGACTTGTCTAGGACACTTTAGGGATGGATTGTGCCTGCCTTTTGCATGGAGAGGCAGGAGAGTGCCTTGGATCTGCCCCTGGGCACCCCTGTGAGTGGTTGTCCTTGCTTCCCCATGGGGATAGCAGAGCTGCCCGAGGACGGCGTGGTGGGAGCAGCGGAGTCCTCCCAGCAGCGGGGACTTGTCCCCAAGCAGGGGTGCCAGTGGCACGGGGGGCAGCCAGGGCTCACCAGGGAGCGCTCCCCTCGCAGGGGTAGCGCTGCTCCTCCCCGACACAGCCCGTCTTCCACTTCGCTGATTTACTGGTCAATTTGATCAACCATTTAATTTTTTCAAAATCATTGACAAAAGACCATTAAAAGGAGAGTTATGCCACTTCTACGCTCTATGGCTTTGGCTCATTTATTTTAATTAGCTGTAACAAATTCATSGTTAAACAAGGCTCGAGAGGGTGCTATCTAAATGTGGTACTCATGGCATACACAGTACCATTAATGAAACACTTCTCCACAGCTTGACTATGTTCTCCTCCATCTAGCTTGCAGCTCATTATAGCACTAGAGATAGGAAACAGAATGTAACACCTAATTAAAATGTGAGCCTGTGTCCACAGATGATTCAATAGAAATAAAGGCATTAAGCTGGCGAGAGAAGCAGGAGAGAATCATCACAATAAAAACATCTCATTCAAGCAGAGTCTGGAGGAAGCTGTCCCTCTGCTTTAGGCGCCTGCATAAAGTTGGGGGTAACGAGTATTCGGGTCCTGATCCAGCAAAGCATTAAAAAGTAAAAACTGATAACAACTAAGTGTTGTTCTCATTAAGTATTCAGAACCCCACTGTGTAATAACAATTTTTAGCCTGCCCCGCTGGTTGTCATAGAAATAGCACAAGGAACCACTTATTTTGGTAATAGGATTATAGATAGTGTCTTCTCTTATTTTAGTTGTTCTTTTCAAAATTATACTGATGCATTTTATTGTATAAGTAGATGAGATGTCTGCAGCCATTGCAAGATGAATTTGATGTATGTTAGGTTAAGCAAGTTAGAGGCATGCATAGAATTTAATGTTTTTTTAATATTGTTACTCTCCAAAATTCAGAAAAATTATAAATAGCCAGATGTGAACTTAAAATTATGCATACCAAAGATAAGCAAACTAATCATGTCTCCCTCTGTTTGTCACAGGTGAGACAGTCCTCTGGTTGATCTGTTTTTCTCCAAGCAGTATCTTCAGATCACAACTACTGTGCCATCCACTTCGGGTGTATGGATTTGGTGAACATGAGCATCCATGCTTCCAATACAGCATGGAGACTTCGTTACCTATGGGACATTCAGCAGGGATCAGGCACCAACGGTAATTGACTTCATGCAAAACTTTGTTCTAAACTTGTACCACAAAAAGGAGGTGGCGAGGTACAGCTTTGCCGAGGGAGCTCCTCTCTGTATGGTAACACTGCTAATGTGAATCGATGGCAAACACGGAATGTCACAATTTTTGCAGGTGTTGTAAGTTTTAATTAAATGACAAAACCATGAGTCATTTTGAGGGGACTTTGAAACCTTTCATCAGAATCTTTCTCACAGTGCAGCTAGTTTTCAGAAAAAAAGTATTTTGTGTGCCAAGATCCTGGTTCAGGAAAGCATTTACTTTCATGTTGAATCAATCCGTGTTTATTCARACAAGGTGGACTTCAGCAGGACTCATTAAATGTTTGGCTAAACTGGGGTCGGTGGTTGATGAGTCTATTTTCGCTAGCAAAGTATTTCTTACCCATGCCATTTTGGAGGGTTTGGCAGAATATGGAGAGTTTAACTAAGAGAGACTAATAACAAGCACTGTGTTGAGGCAGAAAAAATAACTCTCTTCTTTCGATTTGACTTCACACCAGTTCAGATGAAAAAAATCCTCCACCTTTCAAAACAAGTCTCTAACTATGAATGATTTTATTGCCTTGTCTTTGCATATCTACCTAGCTGACAAAAATGGTGAAAAATAGCAAAGTCAAGCTATACCTAATGTGCTGTTTATGTTTCAGCCATTTGCCAACCTCTATGGGGTTCACTCTTCCTATATGTGTGTAGAAGCCGACTCCAATGCCCATGGTGTTCTGCTTCTGAACTCCAATGCACAAGGTAAAAAGATAAATGGATTCTCTATATGGTCTGCATATAGAAAGATGGTAAATTAGTAAATATAAAAACCTGTTTTACTGATTGCTTTTTCAGTGTGGTATAAATATGAGTGACTGTTCCATAACTGAGGTTCCAGGAATTACTATAAAGTTTTCAAAGCAATTTCATTAGAATGACTGTTTAACAAGGTGAGGTACTTTCAGTGAAAATATATGTTTCTTTTTTTTTTTTTGAAAACAGATGCACATACAGGGAAAAGAGAAGGTGCAAAAAATTTCCTCTGGGATTGGCATAACTGAATCAAATCAATTTAGGTTAGTCCTATATTCTGTCTGTGGAGAACAGTTTTGTGCGTTGCCATGGTCACCTTACTGTATTAATCCAGTGGTATAATTTCGGAAAAGGGAAATCTTAACTCAGTCTATAAAATCAGTTTCCCCTGGCAGGCAATGACTTCCAATAAGAAGATTAAAATAGCATAGAGGAACTCTAAACACAAGCTTGTGGTTCCTTTTTATATAAATGAAACTGAGAGAAATGGATCTGTGCAATCTACTCTGTGTGGGTTTCTGTGATTTATTGCTGCACAATGCCAATCTGAAAGTGGAGACTGCAGAAACACTGGGCAACCGTTAGCCTGTGTACAGGTCCTGTTTGCTCATCCGATCGTACCCACAAGGCATCGGGTAGTGACTTGCACATGTAGCCACCTCTGCCTGGGGATACATTTGTGCATGCATCTAGAATAGGATAGGATAAGAGAGAATAGAATAGAATAGTTCAGTTGGAAGGGACCTACAGCGATCATCTAGTCCAACTGCCTGGCCACTTCAGGGCTGACCAAAAGTTAAAGCATGTTATTAAGGGCATTGTCCAAATGCCTCTTAAACACTGACAGACTTGGGGCATCAACCACCTCTCCARGAAGCCTGTTCCACTGTTTGACCACCCTCTCGGTAAAGAAATGCTTCCTAATGTCCAGCCTAAACCTCCCCTGGTGCAACTTTGAACCATTCCCACGCATAGTGTAGAGTTTGTACCGAGAACCTGTTTTTTTCTTTTCAGATGTTTCTCTGAGTCCAAACCCATCCCTAACTTTCTGCATTATTGGAAGGATCCTTGACTTCTATGTCTTCCTTAGATCGACTCCCGAAAACGTAATGCAGCAATACACAGAGGTTAGTAGAAAAGTGCACATGGCACAAGGGGCAGTACATTGTAGTGAACTCCCTTCAGTATCTGGTACTATCGGCAGGTAGCGCAGCCAAAGCTTTGTCCTGATCTGTTCATACAAAGCTGTAACTTCAGGTCCATGGGCAACCTGGTGTGTGCTCAAGCACCTGCGAACGGTCTGTCTGAGTGTAGCAGACTGGCTGGGTGTTCAGTGCACTTCTCCAGCCTTTCCTGCAGTGTTTCAGTAATGAGAGCAGGAGTGCATTAAAGGGATGCAATGATTATAAAGAAATTTGTCCAAGCTTACTCTTCTCCGGGCTGTGATAGTTTTACAGTCTTCACTATATGACCATAAGTGTGTTTTGACACTGTGGATGGAGTAAACAAACCAGGCAGAGCACAGATGGGAATGTTTGGGAACTTTACACCTGCTGGACTTCAGAGATGTTGAATGAACTTCAAAGGCTTCAAGCCTTTATTTGCCAGTGCAATTGCCTGTTGATTTTGGAGCCGTCAGCCTGTTTTTTACTAATGAAAACCCATGTAATTGCATTGGAGAGCACAGATGTGAAAAAAACATATTTACTGCTGTCTCACAAAGCATAACTACTTGCTTTCCAATTGCCCAATGTTTTCCAAAGAACTGAGAGTACACATGCAAATAGCTGTTTTGGGAGTGTTACGTGCAATTCTTACCCAGTGAGGGCCATCCAGAAAAAAGTAACAGGTAACATGTTCTTCCTGGTCACCAAATGTCAGGGGATGCATTAACTGGGCCCTTGCACAGAAAATTGCCGCCTCAGAACCAAGATCTGTATATAAAGAAACCAATGCCAAGCCTAAGAGTGTGGAGCAAAGCTGAGAAGGGGCATGTCACTGTGACAAGGGGGACTCATGCATGCAGACCCTGAGGATTAAGCTGCAACCGGAGGTGCGGAGCAGCCTGCAGCAGGGCATCCCGGAGCTGGGCAGCCGGAGCTGGCAATGAGATGTGCATGTGCTCTGCCTTCCCCTCTGCCGCCCCACCAAGGGTCCTGAGCTCTGATTTTCAGCAAACATTTTGTCTTTCCTGGCTTTTTAAAGCCTCAATATCCTATGCTTGCCTTCTTTTAAAGTGCCTGAAATGGGAASAGAAATATTATGGTTTGGACAGAGGGAAAAAGAGGATTTAGTCCAGAAGAAAAGTATTGCTGGGTTCTGTTTTTGTGATGGAAGGGAGAAGCCTTGCTCATGCCACTGGTTTGGGAAGGCTGGAGCCTCCCCAGGGTGGTGGGCTCTGCTAGACCTTCCTTTTCCAAGCAGAGGTTCAGGTGGTGCCTCCCAGAGAGGGGGGAGCAYGCCAGTGCCCCTCCGCGTCCTGGAGCGGGAGTGACTGCTCTGTCGCTCAGAGWTTTCCAGCTCCCTCTGCACATGCTCCCCACCAGCCACCTCTGACCCCTGTGCCACAGGCCAACCAGCAAACTGGGTTTTGAACTTACACATTGGCAATCAAACCAAAAAAAAACCAAGGAAGAAAGAAAAAGTAAAGTGACTTTCCCTCTAGCCGCAGCTTTGATCCCTGCGATGAAAGCACCTATTTCAGGGGAGTCACTGCAGCAGCGTGATGGAGATTAGAGCCATCCCCATTTCTTTTCAAAGTCTTTCTCTGGTGTTTGAAGGCAGCATTTCTGTGGCTTAGCAGGTGGCCAGCAGCTGAAAATAAAATGAGAGAGTTCTCACTCCCCAGCTGATGGGTACTGGCAGCTCACTTTCCACCCCTGCCTCTCTGGAAATGGAGATGGAGCAAAGAAAACAAAGTAAAGGGGAGCCGGTGGGCGTCTCCTAACTAGACATGTCACATGCCAGGACAAAAAATCCCCTGTTCTGTATTCTTCGAGCTTGCGCTCAGCTCTCTAGGGAATCTTAAAGAATGCATGGTAGCAATTTCACAGTGAAATAATAACTTCTTCAGTAAACATCCTGAAATTCCCGGATCGCAAATGTTACGATTACCATATTATTAGTCTCTAGGGTAATGATTTGGCTTTTATGTGCAAGATATGTGGGAAGGTGAAGGAGACAGAAAAGACTTTATTTTTCAATTGTATTTTCTGTCACACCGAGAGGACTCTCCTGTGCAGTCATTGTCACGCCCCGGGGAAGGAGAGGGGGTGGAAAGGAGCAGTGTGACCAATATCTACAAGGCACCACTCAGCAGCAGCTCTCAGCTCTCTCGGCTGTTTGCATACATCTCCTCTGGGAAGTGGTGTTTTGGGAGCTCCCAGCTGCAGGGGACCCTGATGGGGCCAGGCTGCCCTGCTGCAATGAGCTCCTTGGGGGAATGGCACCCATCTCCCGCCTGTGCAAGCATCTGCCCAAAATCACTGCACAGAGCTTTTTGCAGGGACCACCCATTGCATCCTCTCCAGGGTGGCCCCAGTGGTATGGCAGGGTGGGCAGGTGCCAGCTGGTGCATGGCTGTTGAGAGCAAGGGAACTGTGTCCAGAGCAAAGTGCTCCACACCTTTCTCAAACATTTTGTGCCATTGCCTTCAGTGCCACTTCAAGACCTGAGCAACCCCCCTGGCCCCCGCCGTGCTTGTTTCTGTGAAAGATTTAGGAGCTCAGCTCTGCTCAGTGCTTTTATGCAGCTCCCTCCAAACCAGAGAGTTAGGACAGCTTTGTAATGAAGCTCTTTACTGGGACTCTGAAGTACGTAAGCTTTCCCCAGGCACCTCTCCAGGTTGCTGCCAGCACCCAAGGGTGGCCCACGGGCTCTTGCCCAGAGCCACTGCTGCGTGGCCAGCTGGGGGCAGCCGGGCTGTGCCAAGAGCGGGGGCTCCCTGCGCGGTGATCAGGGATGATTGTGGCTGCCCTGCCAGGGCCACCAGCCTCTCTGTGCATCCTCGGGGTGAGGACAAGTGGCAGCGAAAGGCGTGGTGGCCCCAGRTGCCAGCCTGGCCCAGGCTAATTTGCTTTAAATGGGCTCCAAGGGTGATGCAGGGAGTAGGAAAGGAGCAGAGGGCTGAGTGCCGGTGCCTCCGTCCCCCCTGCTGTGTCTTGCGCGGAGCAGAGGTGGGCTGTAGGACACATCCTGCCACTGGCACCACAGTGCTACAGCAGTGATGGCAGCGATAGGGCACGTGCTGGGCATTGTGCAATGGGAAGGAGAAATCTCCATCCCGATTCTTCTGCTCCCTCCTGTCCCTGAGCCCAGCCACGAGGAGCACTGCTCCTGGCACATCAGAGATGGTCCTGCCACAGCTATATATATGTTTGACAGTAATCACACTTTTCTCCTACTACAGCGGATGTCCAGTGTGCRGAACAGTTATATAACACAAATCTCACTTTTTATGGCAAACGCCTCAGTTTGCAGGAGGATGGGAAAAAGCAGTAATAAGCTAAAGAGCTCAGCCATTGAGCTGAGCCTAGCTGAGGCTCTACAGCCAGACCTAATACCAGACCACCGTTGCCAAGTCCACTGATGGCCTTTCAGGACAGAGTAACAGTGCATAGCAGTAGCATATGAGCTCCATAACAAGACACTCAGGAAAGTTATAGTTCAACAAACGGACATTTGCTGTTGGGTGGAGTGAAGGCCATGAATTTGTTATTTTATCACAAATTATCCGATGATAATCTTTAAGAGAGCATACTGCATGTCTCCTAATTCTGTTTTGAGAGCAAATTGCTGGTTTAATTCCTCCTTACAGAACCGTAGGATAGTTCTGGGTGGAAGGGACCCCAGGAGGTCGGTCTCTAGTCCAGCCTCCTATTTGAGAGGTAACATGGGGAACGTGCTTGTGCCTACAGTTTATCACAGATGATTCAGTGAGAGTCTTGCAGTTGAATTCATGGGTCTCCCAAGAAAGACTAAGAGCTGATAAGTGTTTGTGCAACAAAGAACAACGTTTGAAGACCTTGGCATTGAAAGTCCTTAAAATTTTCAGACTCCTGAAGTTGTGAGCATCTTCTTAATGGTTCAGCAGTTGCAGGGCCTTTCTTCTTGCTCTCCTAAAACGAAGTTCAGCTTCTGTGCATAGGCTTTGAGTGAACGTTACCCCCTGCCTAGCTAGGTGCCCACAGCACTCACATGCCTCCCTCAGCCATGGGGGATGAGCTGGATACAGATATCTGGGCCATAGGAGCACCTGTGTAATTTAGCCGTTGTGTGACTATCCAAACACACTATTTCTGTGTCTAAATCCAGAGCATTAGCCCACTTGGATTTTTATAGTTTCCTCCTACAACTCTTCCTTAAAGAAAGGAAGTTTAAGCAAACACCAAGCTTCAAGAGTCATCTTATATGGCTAATTAGGGTGCAACGTTAGAAATCTTTCATGTTGAGCCCCTGTACCTGCGTTGCTGGAGATCTTAGCTCCTTCGTAATCACGGGAAAGAGTATCTCTCTCTATGGCCTCTATGATATATAGGGCATAACTCTTCAGCCGTCTCTCTCGCATCAAAGTCTTTGGTCATAGTGTTAATAGAATAGGTTCCTGATTTACTATATAGCATTTATAACTTAGTTGGTATCCTTGATACTCATGGTATTAGTGTTATTCGTCCAATAACCCAACACAAGGAGAGTGAATACAGATCACCTGCTCCCTGGGCACAGATTTTAGCTGTTAGATACACGGTTTCACTGAACTTTGTTCTTACTGCAAAATGCTCCCAGGGTACCTCCTAGATACATCAGCTCTCAGGTGCATCTGAAAAAAGTGAAAAAAAATTACATAATGCCAGGTTATGTAAACCTGGAAAAACTAACAGTGAATTTATTAAACAACACCAGGAGTTATTTAAGAACCAAGTGCAGGAGGAATTGTGGAACAGAAAATAGGATCTATTTTTTTTTTTTCTGCTTCTGCACTACCCTATCTTCCCATTTGTTTTCTCAGTTTGGATACCCCATATGTTTGATATTTCTGCATTTCTCATGTTTTCCTCCCTCAGTTCCCCTGCCATACCTCATTTACCTTTTCTGATTCTATGGGAGTCAATTTTGCCAAGCAGGTTTTCTCTGCCTGCTGCATTTTATGATCATTTGTATGCAGAATGCAATCTATATGAATTAACTAGATCCTAAATATATATCGAATCCAACATGAGTTTTCAGGTTTGCAAAATTACATCCCTGCCTCTGCTGATCCATCTACGAGTAGGTACCATATGTCAGTTACTTTACCAGGAAGCTTCAGGGGGATCCATTAGAGAGAGAGTCGGCAGCATAATAAGAAAAAAGAACATTTGTTTTCCCAGCTGCGCTGTTTTCATCCTTCCTCTTCAAATGTTCTGCTGATTTCAATTAAGCTCACCATAGATGCACCAGGCTGGTGAACCTGGGGAACTAATTGCTTTAAAACTTAATATCTTGCTTGCAAGATGGATTTTCTTCAGTTGGTTCACCTGTAATCCCAAACTCCTCAAGGGATGCTGTCAGGAAATACTGCCTCGCCGTGGGGCAGCTCTGTGGTCCGCAGGCGAGACAGCAACGGTCACGTAAGGGTGAGCAGCTGAAACTCAGCAAACCCCAGCACTGGGGACATGCCCTTTGGGAAGGACCCTGGCCGGCACACCAGTGGCCACAGCTCCACCTCCAGCCCCACTGGTGTCCACCTGGGTGCTCGATAGGACACGGGGGCAGAAGCAAAACCCCATCCAGCTCTCGGACCGCATTGTATTGGCGATGTTGCAAGGTTGACTGTCCTCCCCAGCCAGGTGTGATCTGGAGCATTGCAGGACACGGAGCAGGGCTGCCCAGTGGTTCCTGCTGCCTCTGCCCAGGCTGGTCACCCCTGTGGTGGTTCCCATTTCTCAGCCCACTCGGGGAGAGGCAGCGGGTGCCACGCAGACATCCTGCCAGGGCACTGGGCTCTGTGTCCAGCGGCAGGATTAATATTTATCAGCTGGTTTTCCCTCTTCCTCTTGTCCAAGGGGAGAAGCCTGCACACAAAACATTTTATTTCATCAGGGAGTTCTTTTGTTTTGGTCTGTCTTTTTAACGTTGTTTTGAGAGGTCACTCTCTGTTTACAGTAGAGAAAGCAAGGGCAAAATATGCATCTGCTTTAGGAGCACAAAGTGGTGGGGTTCACAGAGCTCATCTTGCAGCCTTGGCTGGTCTAAAACAAGCTCTGCCGCCTCCTCAGATGAATTTATCCTTAATATGGCGAGTGTGGTTGTGACAGAGAAGCAGACTTCTTGCCCTGAGGCTTGCCATGCTCTGCTGGACACCTCAGTGCCAGCTCACAGACTGTCTAGGAGATCATCCCGAGCCATCGTGCCCCATTCGGCTCTCCATGGGAAACCCCAGCAGAGCTTGAAAGATGGTGTGGGGGATCAGGTGTGTCCACACAAGCTGGATATAACTAATGATACGTGTAACCAGACGAGACTGCACTGTGGTGGCAATGGTGTGTCTCTGCCCACCGGCCTCCCCCCACATGGTAGGGGCCCACCTTTGTCTGTCCAGGGCCTCTCCTGGCAAGGGTGCAGCGGYGTGCAGCGAAGGCCAAGTGCAGCTGCGTCAGGAGCATGTTGCTGATAGCTGCTCTTGCTTCCTCCGAAGGGCTTAGCCTTCAGCTAAGTTGGAGGAGAAGTAGGTGTTGAGGAGGGTGAAGAGAGTTAAGTCTGGTGGAATGGGAYGAGTAGCAGGTGTATGGGGCAGCTGTGCTGCTCAGCCGGAGCATCCCTCCCGGAGGGACTCAAACCATTAACCGCACCGGTTGTTCTGGCCTCTTCCTGCTTTTTTTTAGGTGAGATAGCAGCATCCCAACAAGTGAAAGCACACTGTGTAGCCAAATTTCTAATGCTTAGTGCTTAAAGTTCGCCACTCTGTCCACAAGCCGTTCTCGTTTGGAAGCAATTTACCCTGCGTGTTCCCCCAGCTTGGGTGCATTAAAACATCTGTTTTTCTGTCCGGTGCAGTTTGCACATCCCACCAGCTCTAGCATCCCTGATGTATTTTAGAGCAATTTCAAGTTCAGCGTGCTTTCCCAGGTCAGACCCTTACTGGAGAAAATCCCATAGGAAGATGTGCCTTTATGCATTGCGATCTCTAGAGAGCTTAGCAATGCAATAGATGGAGTGCCAGGAGTGCCTTGTTTTATTTAATTAAAGTAGCTGCAGTTTAGCTGCCAATATGCAAGTTTTGTTCTTTTTCACTTCTTAGTGCAATTACCTAACTATGGAGATCCACAAGGAAATAAGGGAGGAGCAGTTATTTAGCCAAAGGGAGTCAATAGCTGCAACTGACTAATAAGTCATGGATACTCACTAGCTACTTGATTTTCATATATTGCCTGCAAGGATGTTAGAAATACTGAACAAAGGTTAATTTCATGGGATCTAACTGTTTAAAACTGGAGTAAGGATTTCAGGAGATCTCCCCCAGAAAACATCAGTGTGTACTAATGAAGCAACGCCAGATTTCAGCTTATTTCTGGAACAGACACATTGTAGTTGCTCGCTGCTTGTCCCAGGTTGCCAGAGCAGCTCTCACCGGGGAAGCAGAGCAGGATGCCTCGCTCCCCTGTGCTCTCAATCGAGTTTCCTCATGCAATTTACAGCTGGATTACGTGGAGCCGGTGGAAATTAAATATTTATAAAATCATATTTAACTCATTACCTCGCGTTTCAGTTGAGAATTTTGGGAACAAACAGTAACTCTGACCTTGAAGAGGTTTGTCACTGCCTGGCAACACAATGCTGTAGGCCAGCAATAAGAGCAGTCAGTCATAAGTAACTGAATTTCGTCAGGGTGGTGTGTAAATATAATTAAAACTTCAGAGAGCTCAAATAAACATCAGACGCTAGATGAATTAGTTCAGCTGGATGCAGCAAGAGAAATTAGCAAAGCTGACATTGCTGTGTAGCGTCAGAAATTTGCCTGCTGTTGACCAAAGGGTTTGTGGAGTTGGCACGGTTCAGGCAGTGCAAGGCTCCGCGCTGGGTTTCCGCCAGCGTGCGCCRCCTAAGCGAAGGCATGTGCTGCTGTGTGGGGGCTGAGACCTCAGCAAGACCCTCATTTAATGTTAGCCTGGGTTTTATACACCGTGTCTTCCACGGGGGTGTTCTTAGAAGTGATGCTCAGTGTGGGTGTCACTCAGAGCCTCTGCTAAGGACAAGGGTCCACCAGGAGAAGCGCTTTTTTGAAGCCGAGCATACTGTACATTGAGCCGTTCTGAGAAAGGAAAGGGTATTTCATGGCTGTGTGATACCTGTGCCCCGATCTCCATGGCTTAAATGAGCTGGGAGCCTCTCCTGGTGTTTCAGAATAACTTCTCTTCCTCTCACCCTTTGCATTTCTGTATTCCTCATTCCTGCTGTAGGCCATTGGACGCCCACACATGCCTGCCTACTGGTCTCTGGGATTTCATCTCTCCCGATAGGGTTATGGCAGCATTGATGTTTTAAAGAAAACTGTTGGTCACATGCACTACTATGATATCCCATACGTAAGTATGAATTTTTCACTACGTATGCTAATTTTACAATCTAAAGTGAGATGAATAAAATTATAATAGAGGAAAAGTGATTATCCTGCAAAGAGAATTGTAGAATAAAAGGATGTTCATAATCTTATGTAGTGGTTTTGCATGTAGTATCTTTATAATGCTTAAAAGAACATTTAAAGCCGGCTTTGAACATGAGGTTTAAGTGCTGCTCTTGCCTGCATAGCAGGCGATTCTGGTGTGGATTTACTGTTATGCAGTATGAGGTGCTAGCATTTTAAAAATAAATTATGGTACTTCTGATGCATATCACTGCCAAACAGTTGCTGAACTAGGACTTCTACATTTCCATTTTGTCCATTGCTACCACGTAAGTTTATAGGAGCAGAATTTGCCCTGACAACTATTTACAGTTATTATAGCCAATCTCTTAGGTTTCATTTCATACATTAGTTACCTTTTAGAAATGCAGTTGCATACATTCTGGTTTTCTGTATCAAATACTAAAATCATAGAATCATAGAATAGTTTGGGTTGGAAGGGACCCTTAAAGGTCATCTAGTCCAACACCCCTGCAGTCAGCAGGGACATCTTCAACGAGATCAGGTTGCTCAGAGCCCCGACCAGCCTGACCTTGAATGTTCCCAGGGATGGGGCATCTATCACCTCTCTGGGCAACCTGGTCCAGTGTTTCACCACCCTCATYGTAAAAAATTTCTTCCTCATATCTAGTCTGGATCTACCCTCCTTTAGTTTAAAACCATTACCCCTTGTCCTATCGCAACAAGCCCTACTAAAATGCCTGTCCCCATCTTTCTTAAAAGCCCCCTTTAAGTACTGAAAGGCCACAGTAAGGTCTCCCCGAAGCCTTCTCTTCTCCAGGCTGAACAACCCCAACTCTCTCAGCCTTTCCTCAYAGGAGAGGTGTTCCATCCCCCTGATCATTTTTGTGGCCCTCCTCTGGATCTGCTCCAACAGCTCCATGTCTTTCCTGTGCTAAGGACTCCAGAGCTGGATGAAGTACTCAGGTAATGTTTACTTTAAAAATATTTAGGATGTCCAACATCTTGATAATGACTACATGGAATGTCGCCTGGACTTTACCTATGATAAGGTGAATTATGCAGCTCTGCCAGACTATCTGCAACAGCTGAAGAAAGAAGGAATGCACAATGTTGTGATTCTGGTAAATTAATGATGTTGCTAATTATTTCTCCATTTATAAGAACTATTTGCAGCATAGTGTTCGTAGCAGTAGCTAGGTGCTAATGCACGCATGCTATTGTAGCAGATTTTCCATTTTTGTCATTTGTTGAGAAGAGCTGAAGAACAATTTCTCACAGATTTCATATTTAAATGTGTTGCATTTATCAGGTATCTGTGTACCAGCACCATCTCTATACCATAATATTAATTCTCTTTCACTTTTCCCACTCAGTTATGAGAAATTTTGCCTCTGTTCAGGGATGAGTTGAAATAGGATTGCTTTCATGCAATTCTTTTCCTGAAAATGAACAGATGAGTTTAATATGCACACAAAAATAGCTGAATGGTGGAAAAAAATCTATTCATAATCACTCTGGGAAGCTAGTAATGACAATTCATGTTGCCTTATATTTACTTTTTATCTAAAGTAATGTAAGAGACATTTGTTTGCATGAAACTGTGTGGAAAATATATGTTGAACCTGTAACCAAAACTGACATATGACCAAATGAATGAATTGGGGCAGAAGTGAAAATTGGAGTTTTCCATCTTCCCCCATCAATTTTTCCAACAAAGTTTGCTGTTCCTCTCCAGCAAGTCCCATACATGTCCTTGTGCCAAAATTACTCTTTGTCACAATAGCTAAGTGAGTGCCAATGGTGGCAAGGAAATTGGAGACCAATTAAATTGAAATTTAAATAAAAAATTAAATAAATTAAGAAATTAAATTGAAGTCCTTGATAGATGCATAAGAGCTTGCTCTCCAGGGCCGCCCAGCAGCGCAGTACTGGGAGGGCTGCACTCCCCAGCGCGGGCYGGGGCAGTCGCACCGCCTGGGAAGGATCGGGGTGGGAAGGCTCAGGAGTGCCGAGACCCAGAGCAGCGCATGCKGGTGCAAAGCGTCACTGCAGAGAAGAGAGGCATAATTTGTTCTCCATAACCACTAGGGAGAGGATAAGAAGAAAAGTGCTTTAAATTGCAACAGAAAAGATTTAGGGTAGACATTAGGATAAAGCTGCCTGCCTGCAAGGCAAGCCGAGCAGGGAGCCGGCTGCCCGGGGCCAGGGGTCCCTCCCCAAGCGGGTGTTGCGAGCAGGTCCGACAGATCCATCAGGCATGGCTCAGGCTGAGCTGACCCGCAGGGGAAGGAGGAGGAGACAATCCCACACAGTTCCTCTCAGGGCTTTTTGCTGTAATTGCAGTCTTCTATTTTCCAGCCTAAATGGTCAGCTTACACCTTTAATTTGGGTGCTACTATTCTTATTTACCTCAAACTGCCAGTCTCTCATCCTTCTACTTACTTTCTTGATATACTTATTCGAACAAGTGTATTCTCCCTCAGCCTTTTTCGCTAGGTTAAACAAACTGAAGTATTTTATACTTTTTATTGGGTGAGGTCTTCAGATCTCATTGTAGTAGCTCTCCCCTACATGTGCCCCAGTTTGAATGCCTTTGCCTATGTAGCAGATAACTGGACTTCACAGCACTCCAGATGATGCCCCCACAGTGTTTGGAGAATGGCAGAAATATTTCCGTCTTTCTGCTAAAAATTGTCTTGTATGACAAAGCCCTGTGTCACATTTACCTACATTATATCAGTGGCTCATACTTGTAAGGAGACCAGTTAGTCCAGCTGAATCATAATGGACAGGACACTAATGTTTGGGCCGTAAGTTGATCCAGTCCTTTTAAAATAAGGGCCACGTTCCTCATCTTGTCATGGGGGTCYTGTCAAAGGCTTGTGGGGGGAGAGATTGAATAGCAGAGTCCTAAATGGTGGGACAGTTCCTCTTTCACTTGTGGTGGTGTATCAGATGTTTACTGGAATCAAGATAACAGAGAGCTACTGCAATTTCCTCATCTAAAAATCACATTATCTTGTCAAATAGATAGATTAAGTCAGAAGTGCCTCCCTGTCCTTATTTTTTCCTCCACAATTTGTTGTAAAGTTTAGCATATGATTGAGGATGGACTAGTCAGCACCACAGATACACATATCAGTGTTTTCTTTTTAAAATACAGCTATGAGCTTTGCTGTTCTTCAGTCTGCTGGGGTTTTTTTGGTAGTTTCATTAAAAATACCTGCTCTGTATTTATTACTAGCTTAATCTTCACTTTGTTGTACTATAATTGCATTCATTGCTAGGAATCTCAAACAAAACCACACAGCCCAAGAGATCAATTACATATTGATAATGGAAATAGCAGCCTATATAGTGAGCGCTGTTTGCCAGCAATTTGTCCTCAAAGATACATTCCCATGAAGGTCCCAGTTCTTCTGCAGCTGTAAATCATGAGAAGCTCCAGGGTGCAGCAGTGAAAATAGTTTCCATCAGTGCAGGTCCAAGGCACAGAATTTAAACAGTAACAAATTACTAAGTCACTCTGATGGAGAGCAACTTCGAGACAAAAATAGTCCAAAATTATCTGGATACATCATTGGAAATAACTAACCAGGTGGTAGATGAACATATGTGCTGTCAGGACTGAGTGCTCTTTCCAACTATTAGGCAGTTTAGGTTCCCTGTATGCTCAATACTGCTCTAAAAATTATCTAATCTCTTAGAGCTGTAACATTAAATGCCACCTGCCTATATATTGGTTTATCTCAAAAAAGTTTGCGAGACATGAATATATCAGTAAAATGAGTTTGGGGTAGCTTTTCCCATGCACACTCTTGCCCTTCAGTAAATACATGGTAGTCACCTCTTTTTCATCAGTTAGGATGCCTCCAGTTGATTTGCGCTTGCTGCCTGGTAAGAAGCTACAGGCAAGCGGTCACGGTTTAGTGGGTGAGCTACGTTATCTTGTTACTTGTGAGTTTAACTTCAACAACATTTTTAAAGCCCTTTCAKTTTCTCAGATGGCGCACGCTAGAGCAGTGCAAGGACCTGTTGCTATGTAAATCTAAATTCAGCTGTTAGGCAGGTGCAATGAATGTAACAACAATTCTTAATTCATGCAATGAGCTAATGGGAATCCAGGTAGGAAGCCCTTCTTTCCTCCTTCCACTAACCCATAACTAAGGACTGTCTTCTGTGCTATTTCTTTAGACAAGCTTGTGAAAAAGAACAAAAGCTGACCCCGTTTGTCCTTCATTTTTTAAAAGCTCATGGGAAGTATAGGTTGCACTGATAGTGAAGTTTTCTATTTTCACTTTATTACAGTTGCTGATATTTCTGTCAAACTCTGGCTGTTAGCATTCTTTAATGATGTAAAGCATTCCCATAAGTTGAGTCAGGAGCTGGAACAGTATGAAGGGTTTCATTCCCAAGTGACAGCAAAGCCATGCTAACTGCAATTAAGGCAAGTGTAATCCAGTTTAATACCGAAAGAACAATTTTCTGTTTAGATTCCCTTGGGTAGTGACAGTAATGAGTGAGTTGCCCAAGTGTAGCAGATTGTTGCCTCCCTCATGATGATTTCAGGAAATGGGCTCTGATTGCAGTCACTTAGGGTCATGTAAAACCTCTAGTAAATGGATTTGGGGGAGGTGGGTTCAGTCCTCCTCATCTCAGACCGCTATGGTCACAAGCAAAGTGCAGATCCTGACAGCCAGCAGTACTAACACGGGTAACCTGCCTGCGCATGGGACCCTGAACTCGGTTATGCCACCACCGCTGGAGTGGCTGGTGCCTCACCATCAGGAAGTCCGGTCCCCACGCTTGCGTCCAATGCTGAGAGCCCTCCGTGCCTATGGTCACCTTGATAGTAGCATGGCCCCATTACCGGAGTCTCTAAATGGGGTCCTTCAGCACTTCTCTCTCCTGATCTCTTTCAGAAGCCACCTCCACTTAAGGTAAATTTTGTCTAAGAGTGTCAGTACTTGGTCATCATTATTGCTCTGAATAATGTGCATGCTTCAGCTGAGTCAGAACAAATATATTCTTTAGAAGCAAAGAAAGAAGTTCTAAAAGTAACAATGACTACAATGTAAAATGATAAACATTATTATTGAAGAGGAGCTTTAATGAAAGAGCTTGTATACCTACCATTAAATCACACTAAAAATAGAAACAGTTAGGAATGACATGAGTGACAAATTACTTAAAAGTCAATAGCGACTTGCTCATGATTCAAAATAATGCTTGATAGCTTTAATATTTTAAAGTCCAGCTCTATGAGCTGTAGAGGCTRAAATTTCCAGAGACGAGTTTTTACGGATGTGCATCAAGATCTATGTTTGGGGCCATATGGAAGTGGGTTGGTCTGGATAAGTGCTGGGTGCCCCCAGGTCTCAGGGCAGTCGGGTGGAGTTAAAGATGCTCAGCACCTCCTCTCCAAGAGCTGCTAAAAAGATGAGTTAGGAAAGATTTAACAGACATGAACTTCCTCCCCCACAAACAACCCATGAATGCACGGGAGGGTTTTGTTCTCTTTAGGACGATACTAAACCTGCATAATATATTAGATTTATGCACTGGAATAACCTTTCAGCTGAAGGAAACCAGAAGTTTGGATTAGGAGTAGCTAATTAAGCTGACTTCTTCCAGCCTTCAAGTCCCTTGAGAGACATCTTTTCCACAATTATAAGATAATTATTGCAGATGGACAGTTTTCTCTTTTCAAAAGCTGAACTATTAAACAAGTTAAAAATGTAATGGACACTTACACTCTTTATGGAGGTGACACTGGAGCTAGATAGTTAAAGTCAAACAGAATTTTGCACTTAAGGTAGGGATTTAGCAGAGTTTTTTTTTCCTGAGGCATAGAAGAATATACTTTCCTCACCAGGGCTATAGCTATCAGAGGGCTTACAGTAAGTAAATCAGGCAATTAATTTAGGTATTAAAATGAGCTTTAAAACATGCCTTTAAATAAATTTACCATTTGGGATCAGATAGTTTTTGTTCTTAAGAAGTTTATTAGTTAGGTTTCTGCCACATTTTAATTAAAGTTCACGTAAATTATTGCACAAGCTATAAGTGAATGGAAGAATTGTTTCAGTGGTGTTTTTCTCCATTGTGTTTCATAACGGGAATAACATTTTCTAAGAAAAAAGTAAAGAATTCCCTTCTTCTAAAATGGCTGCAATCTTCCTCTCTTCTAAATAACACAAAGCAGATAGCTGCCCCCAATTAGGGACATATTGCGAAGTGCACTTATTTCCTTTTAGACCCAGTTGACTGCTGAGCAGAGTTGAATAGTATCTCTTCACTCACTGGCATCTCGAAGTATTCCTAACTTTATTACTTACTGGCATGGTGGACCACCATCTCACCATCTTCCCCGGGAGCAGATTAGGCTCCCTTTTGATGAGCTTGGTGGCTACCGACGGCTGTCCTGATGCAGAGAAGCTGGTGGTGTCAATGCCACTGGCAGCAATGAGAGTGGTGACCACCCTAAGCAGTGAAAGGGGCAGCAAGGGCGAGCTATGGAGTGTAAAGTCCTGTGGTCTTCATGTCTGGGGAGAACAGAGATGTATGGCCCCGCAGGCATGCATGAGTTGGGTTACTCTGCACCAGATTGGCATAAAACACCCTTGTCTGACACTGGATCTGAAGGGAGGGCTAATGAGGTCCTTTTGAGGTTGGGTGTGTCCCAACTTCAAGCCCCTTGAGAAGTTTTAGTTATTCCAGCATTGAGCTGCTGATGCTGAGGCAGCTGGAATGGAGATTGCTTTGGAGGAAGCCCAGAGGTGTCCATGTATGGGAATGCCCAGCGTGGCACCCCGCTCTGCAAAGCAGAGACCTTGGCAGCGGGGAAAGTAAAATCTAGTGCCTCTCTAAAATAATTTGAACATAGAATGTCTCATAAAAAATAAACATGAAGGTATTTAATAATTTCACATCACTTTTGCCTTATATAAGAAATACTCATGACATATCTTTAATGACTTCTCCTAAATTATTATGTGCTCTCAACTCTTCTTAAATTTTAATGCTGCTTTCTTCCAATATTATTGCAATCTGCATTAAGAACGTCATCCAAATTTTTCTAAAATATACGAGTAGATAAGTAATTGTCACCTTTGGGATTTCAATAATGGACGTGTAATCACTGTTTTCAGGACCCTTTCATAACTAAGGACGAAGAACCGGGCACTTACAGGCCTTATGATGTCAGAGAGGAAATGGGAGTCTGGGTGAACAACTCCGATGGTGTAACTCCTGCTGTTGGAAAGGTTGGTTTATTAAATTCTCTCATGCATTTGGTCTAGTGCTGCTTCAAAGTGATAAAGCAGATGTGTAACAGAAATGAGAAGATAACCAGGCGTTATACCTGGGAACTCTAGGCCTGGCCCCCCGGAGACTCGGTGTTTCCTGACTATACCAACCCCAGGACAATCGAATGGTGGACCCAGATGTGTCTGGAGTTTAAGGATGTCCTYGACTATGATGGGATCTGGGTTGTATGTCTCATTATATTTGCCCTCCCTTCTTTTAAAAAAAGAAAATGAGGCTTTTGACATGACTCTCTTTATTAAAGGATATGAACGAACCATCTAATTTCTTAAGAGGCCAGTATCCTGGATGTGCTGTTAATGATATCAATAACCCTCCTTACGTTCCTAGTAAGTAAAGTTTCCTTGACAATCTTTTTTATTTAATCCTGGATAGGCTATTTCTTAGAAAAAAAATCCATCCTCTCATTTTCCATCTTTCCGTGCCTGTTCTGTGCATTCAGTTGCATAGTTGTTCAAGACTCCATTGGCTCAGCTTTGGTGGAGTATCAAACATAAACCACTTTCCTCTGTCATTGGGGCTGCCTTGTAACAGGTATAGAAAAATATATTTCCCTGCCATTCTCTGAGCAACTGGTCTGCATCAGAGAAAGGGCAGGATACCTCTATACTGTAGCTCAGTTACAGATTTATGGAAGGAGTAACCCTTCTGCCTTACCATCACCACTGCTAGTCCCAGAGATGGGCAGTCTCTGCCTTTTCCACAAACCATGACAAGGAAGATGACATCTCCCTGATGCCTTAATTCAATATCTTTTCTTTCTCTTAGGAAAGAAATTTTCATTGCCTTACTAGAAATGGGCAAAAAAGTAAGTTTAAAAATGCCCAAGCCTATGGGAGACTGATAGGAATGGGAACACCTCTTCCAGTAGCCGAGTTAATGACGTGCTCATTCTTCCCCAGGAAGCCATGAGTACTTACAATTAGTGCCAGTGGTCCTGGCAATTAATCCAGCCAACATTTCCCCAGGAAAGCCCAGCTGCCTGAGCAATGTTAATATGCAGCAGGAAGTTGATACATAAATGAGTTATTGACAGTGAAGTATTGGAAATGTCCCCTTTTTCCCTTCAGGCTGTTGTACTGTCAGGTGAATTCCTCATTTTATTTATTAAATCTCATTTCACTCTGAATACAAGAGAAGCATAAACATAACAACAGCATGACAAAATATTATAAAAAGATTGTAAATTATTGAAACCAGAAGCAGAGCTTCTAATTATGATTTTGGTGTTTGCTCTCTTTGCGGGGAAACTGCTGATTGCAACTGTTATAAACTGGCCCTGTGGATCTTGTCATTGCCCAAAGCCCAGGAACTGATGAGGCATTTCCACATTTGCCTTAAGTTACCTCCACTTCTGTCAGTCTTCAGAGCTGCAAAAAAAAGGTGTGAGACTTTGGGGAAGATGGCCAAAACAGCAGAGCTCCCTTTACCCTCACAAATAAAGGACTGGGGAATGAACCCATACAGAGGCTTCTGAGCCATGAAGCTGAGCTTTGCGACAGCTAGTGTTGAAGTCTGAGCCATTATAGAGGAGTCAGACTTAAAGACCTAGATATCTACATGACATGTAAGGGCAATGAGGGATGCTGAAGCCAGTTGTGTTTTGAGCTCAGTTTCTCTCTCTGACTTGCTCCTTCTCGTGCACATGTGCCCCTACCTCTGCTTGCGACTCACAATGTTGGTCTCCCTTCTGCAGACAGGAGTCTAAGGCATTTTTTCCAAGGTGTAGGAGATCTGTTTTCAACCAGTGTTTAAGGGCTTTCTTTTATGTTCCACTTTATGCCATCACTGTGCATGCCCTTGGCTGTCCAAGCCCTTCACTGGTGTAGGTGTGAGGTGGGACCCAAGCTGCTTAGTCCAACAAGACATTAGGACCTTCCCGGGGTTGGCAGCGTTTTGGGGGCTCACTGTTGTCTTAGGTGGTTGAATCTGTGCAAGTCCCAGTCTCAGTACCTCAGGCTTTTTGTCAGTGTAGCCTTCAGCTTCCTTAACTAAATTATAACCACGATTACACCTAACTGTGGTTTGAACTTCTAAGAAGAGATGTCCTTCAAATCAATTTTCTATAAAACACTTTATACTGAAGATTAATATGCAATTGKAAAATAATCAGTATTACTGAGGCAGAATACAAAATACTCAGAATAAGAATGGAGCATAAAAATATGATTCATGTGGCAGCATTTTCTTCATATCCCACCTCAATTTTATGGGGCTAATAATTAAGTGCCACTGGGACATTAAATGTGACTTTCCCCAGAACCTTAGTGTCTTCTTCAAAGCCATATCAGTCAAAGTTACTTGGAAATTGCCTATAAATTAAGTTATTTCTGATGCAGATCAGCCACGCCGGAGTCTGTGTCTAAAGATCCAAACACAAGGATTCCAGCTGTGGTGGCACAGCAGAGCAGAGCAGCTAATGGGGTTTCAGGTAGAGAAATGCACTTCGTAGTAATGAACTGCAAACACACAGTAAAGTGCGATTAGGCAGTGAGATTGCTTGCTCACGGAGAAATATTTACAATAGTGGGTGCACCTAATTAAGCATGCAAAAGAAGAATATTTGAGAATCTAACTTCTTTCCTTTTTTGAGAGGATTTTATAACATTTTCAACTCCATCTCTAAAAACAAATTCATTGTATATACCAAACATCTGACCTGCCCAATTCCTGCTGAACTTCACATGGCATTTTCATGGAGGTTACCTGCAGAGGATGGGAATCACATTTTCCGCACCAAATGGGCTTTGCCAGCATCTCCTTAATATTGGATCAAATATCAGGCAGCATCTGTGCAGCCAATTTGTGCCTYGTATTGCTTCCCCTTGGCTCAGCTAAACCGGTGCTGTGCCAGCGATGTCAGGGCTACCCCTGACTATTATTGAAGGCAAAAAGCTACCGTTGCCTCTACTGCCTGTGACCTGCTGATAGAAAGAGTTACTGGATAATCCATCCGCATGTAAATATACCCAATATAATCTGTCCTTGCTCTCTTCTGTGCAGCGTATCGGGCCATAGCAGATGACACCCTGTGGACTGCTGCACCTCATGCTTTTTCCTCCCCTGCACACCTCCGACACTCCCCACTCATCGCTTGCAATGCTGCTTGGGGCCATGCCATTAGTCCTGCTGTCTTTTAGTCCTAGATGCCTCAGGGGAAGAGAGGGGCCGGAGTTGAGCTTAGCCGTGAATTTTGCCGTGATAGGGCAGAATCGTGCTGCCTACCTACATCTGCAGCTGAGTGATATGCAAACCGAGGTCTTGTGATTTCACACAGCCATACATGTTCCCTGAGCGTCTGAATTTCTGATTTTGTTTTATTTTCTTGCAACATTTTTGCTCTTAAGTAATGTTTGTCACTGTATAAAAGAATATGTAGGTGTATTCTTAATTCAGCAATGCGGAAGTTTTCTTTCTGCCTATTACTTACTGAATACACGATATCTGTGAAGATGTTTTGAATTATTGGACATAAAACTTGAAATTAATTAGCAGTGTTTACTCAGTCCTCTTACCCTCCTGAGGACACACGTGCCTGTCTGTAAGCAAGTATTCCTGTCTGCAAGCAGGTATTCATGGCTACATGCTAACCTCTAATCAGTGCAGGTTTGGCACTTCTTCAGCTTTTTCTCTTCCCAAATCCTTTGGTGTTTTCACACCTACATTGAGTAGAAATATGAAGAGATTTGAATTGTGATCTATATAATTTTACAGTGTTTTGTATCATTCTCAGGCACTTCTGATCATTCCCTGGTGCAAAAGACATTGTGTCCCAACTCCAACACTTACCTTGGAGAGCATTATAACACATACTCTCTCTTCGGCTGGTCACAGACAGCACGAACTTTCCAGTAAGTTTTCTAACTATTTCTAAGCAGATTTCAGGTGATTGAAATACATTTGAAAAGCAGCTGATGTTACCTGGGAAATCTGTAATAGTATCTAATAAGAAACAGCCCCATGATTCATTTTACTCTTTGTCATTTAGTAAGAAGTTTCAAGGAAAGAGAATCTTGGAAGAAGAAACAGAATCTTTTCCAATTTTGCTTTTCTTAGCTAAAATCAGGATCTACTTGTAGGGCCTAACTCTTCAGCTGCTGCTTTTGTATAACTAGAGCAAGATGTTCCTATCTTCTGTTAGAGCTGCTCACGTGCAGCTGCTGCAGAAGCAGTCTTGTGTGGCATCAGGGGAATTTTTCCATCCCTTCATTACCGTGGCCCAGGCAGAGGAGTTTCTGTCACTGCCTGCTTCCCYGGCTGCTGCTGGAGCTGCCTCTGGTTCCTGGCAGGCAGCGTTTTGCATTTTGGCTTGGGGCTCAGTGGGTCCAGGAGGGCAGAGCTGCATTGCAGCACAGTTGCTGTCAGCTACTGTAAAACTCATTTTGTAGCTGGGAAGCACTCAAAACTAGCATATGCAGGCAGACTGTTGCTGTGAAGCTGGAGTGACAGTGGAAAGCCAGCTGTTGGATTAAATCAAGTGGCCAAATCATGCCTTTTCCAGCAAAGATTGAGTTAAAATATGGATAAGTTTAATACCACAATGTAAATGCCAAAGCAGGGCTCCTTGTGCTGGTTTATTTCAGTATTTAGCACTCATTTTCAGCAGTTGTATTGTGATAGCATCCAGAGGACATGGCTAAGTGAGCTTACTTACGCTGTTGATGCCCTTGTATTTTATATGCCAAGCCTGGGGGAAGGGGAGCACTGGGTAAAAGCCAGAAGCAGTTTGCCAGCTCTTGTGCACCTGGCTGAAAAGCAGTCCAGCTTTCAAGAGAAGCAGCAGAAAGCCCTTGAACCCTGGATCTCTCTGGCCTCCCAGCCCAGCTAGGACTTAGCAGGGATTTGGGCCCCTGCACTCCAATCTCAGCAAAGATCCTCCCATCGCTGGTCTCTCCACCGGGATTTGTCCTCTGCACACTGGGTTCCACAAAACCATACACTGTCTTGGTAAGACTGTTTGAACAGAGACTTTGGATTTGCCTATCTTCTTGAGCTGTTTTTTTAGTTTTATTTGGGCTCTGTGCCAGCAAAGCCGATTGCCTGAGACAAACCCTGTGAATTTAGCAGGAAAAGCTCCGTGTGCCGGCACATCTGCCCCAGCCCCTTCCGCGTGCACACTGTCCTGGCCGCACTAACCCGGACCAATGTCGTTGGGACGGTAACTGCTGCACGGCTCCTTGCAGCCTAACCTCCCCCATTCCTGCAGCGATGGCTTCCACGGCTCCTTCCAAAAGAAACACATATTTTGCTCAGCCAAATGTAGAGAGTCCTTCAAGGCTGGAGAACACCAGCAAAAGCATAAGCAGAAGCTGGATTCGCTGCAAAGCTGGGAAACTTTGGTGAAGAATTTTTCATACATATTCATTTGGGTTTCTCAAACACATTTCTTTTCAAGGCTGGTTGTATACCCTTTCTGCATTCGCTCTTCAGAAATAATATACCAAATTAAATTACTGACAGGAATATTTAGCAAATCAGCATCAATTGCAGGATATTGGCTGAAAATGAATGACAAGTTCATAATTGTATAAAAAATAATTCTAAGAATTATTCTAATGCAGCCGGAGAATAGGAACTATGTCATCTGACCCATGTCAAATGGCTTGAATTTGGATACATGAACTAGTAGCAATCAGCTTTTGCATAGCTTAACGCCAAGAGTTATTTGCACATGATATTCTGTAAATAATTTCAATCAACAAATACATTTGACAACATTAGGACCTGTTTGGCAATGGGTCACAATAGACTGAAATTTATTCAATAAATTACTTGCYGCAAATTGTTTATGCAGCTCTGGGTCACAGTTGAGTTGATCCAATGTTGCCCTCATTAGCACCTGCATTTGCAAATGGAGCCAAAGACTTGTGCTGCACAGCCAGAGGAGAGGACTCATACGCAGGACATCCATGAAATGGCTCCAAAATGCCATTTATACAAAGCACATGGAGTCTTGTGCAGTTATTGGGCACAGCATTGCACCTACAACCCAGAACCAGCAGGTCCTGCATGGTTCAAGAATTGCACCTCTTGCTGCATATGGCCCATAAGGTTAATATTTTTAGGCTTGCATGAAAGGTGTTGGGTTTTTTGCTTCAAAAACAAATGTTGAAGCATTTTAAAGGCTCTGTGCCATTACAGAGCCAGTACCGAATGTTGGCCGTTACAAATACGGATGAAAGAGCTCTTGATCAAATCTCATTAAGGAAAGGGAGAAGGAGGTGGATGGTGAACAACATGATTAATATTTCATGCTAGGATTTCCCAGAGAATCTAAGTTGTGTTGCCCAAATCGTATTAAAGCAGAGTTGACTTTGAGTTCCTGCAATATATAATATTGCAATATGTAATTACGTACGGAGATTATCCTGTGTTGAGGAATTTTGTAACAGGCATATTGCACTTTCTTGATTTTCTGGTGATGCAGCAAAATTATTTTCAAAAGGCAAGGAAAAATTCATTACACCACTAATTCTGTAATGAAACCTCATATATCAAACAATGACAGGAAACCAGAAGAAATACTACAAGGATGGGGTGACATTTTGAATGATTACATTTTTGCTTTCTATATTGATTATTTCTTTTTTTAAGACGTTCAGATATTGTTTTGATGATTTTGTTGTTTGTGGTTTTTTTTTTACTTTTAATTCCAGGATATTAGAACTTTATTTGCCAATACAAATCTCTAAATAAATCCTATATTGAAAAAAAAATACATAYAATACTGTCTTTTAGGAACCTGTAGGACACTAAATTAAATGTACTAATACAGAAAGGAAATTATGCTTCAATTTTTCAGTTTGAGACACTGTTGAGAATAAATTAAACACAAATTATTTTTTAGGAAGACTAAAAATAYCTGAAACAAATTGTTTTGTGGATCAGATGATAGATTTTATTTTTTTTATTTTGGCCACTGAGTAAAACTTCCCATTATTTGCAGTTTTGCAGCCGCATTGTCACATGACTTGGGACCACAATAATAATTGTTTCACGAATAACACCCCTTCAGATAAAATTGTGCCTGAAAGTTCAGGTTGATCATATGACTCTTTAGGTTACCATTCTTGTTTTTAGTGATCTTGTTGCATTCCTTTGCAGTGTTGCTCAGCAGGCAACTGGAAAGGGAGCGTTTGTCTTGAGTCAGTCTACGTGTGTTGGCAGTGGGAAGCATGGGGGTCACTGGCTGGGTGACAGCTTCTCTCGGTGGAAAGACATGCACCAGTCAATCATTGGAATCCTGGAATTCAACCTCTTTGGCATCGCCTATGTAAGTCTAGTGTCCTTCAGGCAGTTSCTGGCTCATACACAATATCACTTTAAATTAACTCAGGTGTTTTCTGAAATAAGCTGCTTGAGATAGCCAGCAGTATCAGCCTCCACAGCATAAGGAACTGCAGATTAAAAAAAGCTAAATGTCATCAATCTTGGCTGGCTGAAGAGAAACAAAAATAGCACTGCTAGATTCAGATTAAATCACTGCATGTCATCCAAACCCCATCTCTTTATTTTATGTATTCTATCATTGAGGTCCCTCCATATATTTCTGGTTTTGCGATCTAGGCTGGAGAATTTGTAGAGTTATTGAAATACGGTCAGATCTTCCAAGTGATGTTAATGCTCTAGGAGCCAGTACAATCTCAGTGCCAGAAAAATTCGTATCATTATGGAGCATTCTTAYAAAGTCATCAGAAATAGGTATCTCYTTCCAAAAATTATTTTTATTAACAAACTTCTGTTGTTTCTCATTTTGGGCCTCAGTCACAATCACAAACACTTATCCAATTATTTTATTTTTTTCTTTAGATCAGTGCTGATATCTGTGGGTTTAACTATAACACTAACTACGAACTCTGCTTGTGCTGGATGCAGCTTGGCTCTTTCTATCCATTTTCCAGAAACCACAATGCAGAGGGAAATAGTGTAAGTAAACAAAGTTACACAAAGTTGTATTCTATAATTACAGTAATGACGATGGTGATTTGTATTACTTTCTCAGAAATTAACCTGCCATTCTCAGGTAAACTGGAGCGGCAGGTGAAAAGGAGTGCTGCACTGAAAGCAGGAATTACATGGTGAAGTGTAAGTTTTTCCCATCCGTAATGTAAAGATGACATAGAAACACTGAAAAATATGTAGTATCTAACATCCGAAAGCTATGCAGAAATGTGTACTGTGTACTTTGAATGACAGAAAATGGTCTTTCCACACTGTTGGTAAGATTCGTCTCCTCCATCTTTTACCTACTGAAGCCCAGGTTTTATTTAAGAGCCTGTGAGTGTCAGCACGTTTTCCTACTCCCTTGTTTACTTCAATTTTTGTTTCAGTACTTCTGTAACTGAACAGATATTGCAGGAAGAGGAGAGAGAGCATTACACACCATCCTTGCTGTTTAAAAGCAAGTTTCAGATAAATGCCACAGTTAGAAACTCCAGAMAAACATGTGAGAACTCCAAGGAGAGCCAGCGATAGCGACAGCATTATCAGCCAAGAAGCAACAAAGACTAGAAAAGTCCAGTGAGCCCATTAGATGGATGAAAAAGTGCAGTCTTGGTCCAGACTCGTGCCCTGGCTTTGACTTACYGTAAAGTCCTTTCAAGACTTGTCACAGGTAGAAAGAAGTATCAGGTTGTTTCTAACTATGAACAGTKTGAAGGTCTTGCAGCCTTTGTAAGTACACTGTGTTTTTCTGCAACTGCGATGAAATGGTTCTGCTAGTTCAATGAATGTCTCTTTTTTTTTTTCTTCTGTAAACTGATCCGTGCAGTGCTGGAGCTCAGGTTATTAGCTAACATTCAGTTTTCTTTGAAGTTGCATCATCAAAATGTGGCAACATTTACACCCCCAGAAAGACCTCTGTCTCTGCATGGAAGTATGATGGACATTCAGCAACTGTGCAAATGCAAGAATAATAAGCTGTAGCGCTGTCGTTAAGAGGGTCAGGAATTACGCTGTAGATCCCTGAGATATGCTGAGATATTTCTCTCTAGGAGAACAAGTATCTGTGAGGTGTTAGCTGCTGCTGTTGATAAATATTTTCTATTTACCTCTCCACTAAAATTAGAGGTACCTTATCTATATATGTTYCCTTGGTCCTTTGAGTGTGCAAATGGGGTCTGACCTCAGTGAGTGGGTATTAATCACATATGCAGAATTTAATAAGCAGGAAAAGAGCAATGGGTCTATGTGATGGGAGCTGCAACTCAGTGTTGAGTGAATGACAGAAGTAACAAAAGATACRTTTGGTTTTACTGGATTACTTAAATCCATTTAAAACATTGTGTTCACTGAAAGAAATGAACAAGGCATTTTGGGAGACTCAGCATCACCTAAGAAGTCTGACTGGTTTTTTTTGTGAACTTAGGGCAATATTTGTACAGTGTCAGAATACTGGTAAAAATATAGTACAATTTTTGAAATAATAGATGGATGCTCTGGAGCTCAGAGCCAGCAGGGAATATTATCAGTAACTAATTCTGATGTAAACATAATAATGGAGAAATTTAACTTAAATATTGAGTTTCATTACTATTAAGTTAGTGTTAAAATAAAATCTTAAATATCCACTTTGCCTAATCCATTGGGGATTTCAAATGGTTTAATTAATACTTTTCTTGTCTGAAAAGCACTAGATAATATAAAAAGCTTTGTTACTTCTGTTCCTTTTATGTTTCATTATCCTTGGAATTCATCATACATTCTTTAATTTTAACGAGAAAACTGAGTATTATGGGAAAATTTCGTGAAGGGGGAAGGGAGCTGTGTGACTCGTTAGCTGGCTCAGTTTAGCACTGGAGAAGGTCAGACAGGAGGAATTAAAGGACATGTAACTCTTTCCCATATYAGCACTGCCCTGGGCTGCGTGCTCCGCATCCCATCGCAGGGAAGAGTCAAGGTTGCCTTAAAGTAGATCAGAAACAGCCAACGAGCGTAGACAGATTGCTTAAACCTGCCCTCTTGATGGTGGGACCCAGTATGTGTGCGTTCTGTCCCAGGAAAGCATTGCTGGCAGCGAGGAGGCGAGGGGCACTGCTGATGCGTGGGTGTCCCCTTGGTCAGGGAATCCTAAAATTGTGGGCATGGGAGGAGAAATCAAGTTTCTTTGTATGGATGAAATGTTTTCCCCTCCACACGCAGTGACTTCGGTCACTCCTGTTGGCTTCAGCAAGGCCATGAATTTACTCTTACTTTTAAATAGATTTGCCTTTATGTTCTTGGCCAACATAATTATGCTTTTGCCTTTGTTTTGCAGATTATCAGTCTTCCCTTTTTCCTGTGTTTCACGTTCTCCGTCCCAGAGGGCTTGCATCGCCAGGATAAATTAATTTCTAGAGACAGGGTGTCTGTTCCCGAGCACAGACATGAAACTCCAGCTCCACTCCTGTCAAGAGGTTGGGGGCACTTGCAGACAGCTCACATACACCACGGTGGGGCCTGATTTCTCTGAACTCACTGGAATTTTTCATGTTGAAATATTTTATACAAGTATTAGTTTGGTGATAATGGATGTTGTTCTTAATACATCTTCCCGTTTGCAAATCAGTGCTTTTTCTTATTTGAACATTCACTTTCTTAGCATTAAGAGGTCAGCCACAGCTCTCCTTAGGTTGTACATAGATTCTCTGTTGAATTTGCAGTCCCTAGTTACAATGCTCAGTACAAATCAAAGCTTTTCCATAACAGGTAGAAGACCTAGCAGTGTTCGGAGAAGAGTTTGCCAAGATATCTCATGCTACGCTTCAGATCAGATACTCACTGCTGCCATACTTATACACCTTGTTCTTTGAGCCTCATGTTCACGGACACACAGTGGTGCGGTCACTGATGCAGTAGTGAGTTTGGAGTCTCTTTTTTATCATATTTTACTCACAAACATAGTTGAGCTTCTATGTATAAACTAGTTGATATCTGTTTGAGAATAGTCACAGTAATATTACTGCATGCTCTCTCTTAAAAAGAACAGTTTTACAATGAAATCTAATCAAATTATATGCACAAAAATAACTCGTAATGTACGCAATGATTTTCATGAAAATATAACCTGTATTTGTTTCCAGTGAAAAAAAAAMCTAAGGAGAATTCTGAAAATTTCTTGTCTCAGGCAAATATGCAGTTCTTTTTTATTTTAACAACAGGAATCACATACCTGTATTTCCTGTATTTGAATGAAATATATGAAATCTGTATTCTGGTTCAGAATGCCAAGA
The DNA here is from genome assembly GCA_030449065.1 of Oceanodroma leucorhoa. Classification (NCBI taxonomy): domain Eukaryota; kingdom Metazoa; phylum Chordata; class Aves; order Procellariiformes; genus Oceanodroma; species Oceanodroma leucorhoa. The sequence continues at coordinate 2,915,041 of JASVER010000009.1, read as the reverse complement.
GGGCCTCATACAGAGAAGTCTCCATTTTCTAATCATCCACAGCATTTGCATTTTCCAATTTAGCACTTGCATCTGCATGCTATGTATGAAACCTACATCTGTGTCCACAAATCGTACAGAGAAAACAGAGATAGAGATGTTTGAGTGTAGAAGCAGGTGCAAAACTGAGATTAATAAACACAGACTGAAAAATCCCTCGGAAAATGTGACCTTAGATTTTTGGAACAATTCATTTTTTCTGTTTGGAAGAAGCAGGAATCAAAGCGAGGTTTAGTTTCCCTCTCAGAATCTTTTAATTAGTTTTTTACCTGCTTTTGGTAAATTTTCTACTTCAGAATGCTTTATGCAAAGACTTGAGCAAAAGGAGTGCAAATAATACATATGAAAGGCTACTGCCCGAAGCTCTGACACAATTTAGTCTCATTGGTGCAGGCTACGTCCTGGACTGTTTAATGTTCTTTTTCCCTTTAGGTTAAAAACATTTTAGTTAAAGGGTAAGGCATTTTTTGCAAATTAAACTGAGATTACACTGAAGTGCAGACAATTTGAGTATGGAAAGGATATGCACAAATCTTGTTTTGCCTACTCAGCGTAATGGCTAACTGATAAATTTTAAAAGCAGTATCTTTCCCCTTCCTACTCTGCTAACTTATTTAAATGGGTTACATTAAGGAGAAATTTTTTAGGTACTCATGTCTTACAATATGCTATTTCAAGTATTTATTTTAGCTCTATTTTTGCTTAATGAGATTTGTGTTAATAATTGGAAATGACCGAGTTCATTTTGGCATTATAATAGCTAATCTCTGCTAATACAGAATTACTTTAGTGATGTTAAAGCTGCCTTTCTGACTGTTCCCAGCATACTTGTACTCTATTTGGGCCACATCTACATCAGCAAATTTCCAGATTTGCCTTGATTTGAATTGTAGAGCAGTCTCAGATGCACCAGCGGCGACTTCCGTCAGGTGAAACTGAGCCGAAAGGTGCACTCCAGCCATTGACGGGAGTTTAGTCAGTGGGACCAGACTGGGATTACTAGGAAATAAAACCTCTAAAATGCATGTAGGGAGTGCAGGCATCAGGAGATCAGCACAAACTGTTTCACTACCCAGGTCCCATCCTAGTGGCCACATCACTTGCTAATGTTGCCATAGCTAGATCCTAAAATGGCTTAAAAGTATTTCTTATTATTATTACTTAATTCTGGTTACTATTGTTACTTAATGAGTATTTCTTACTCATTATTTCTAATTAATTATTTCTAATTAATATTCATTGGTTTAGCGGGTCTGCTCAGGTAGAGAAAGTGACCCAGATGCTAACAGGAGGAGAAATGTGGGTTTTAGAGAAAGAGAGAACCGAAACAGAATTTTCGATGTATGGATGGTGGAATTTTACATCAAACCTTTCTCTTACTTGTAACAAATACAAAGGAGAGCTAAAGAAACTGCACTGGTTTTTCAGGTGGAGCTGTTATGAGTTCATAAGCCTCACCGTGAAAACAACTCTGCCTGGGCAGGGAGTCTCCAAGTAATCACTATTTCATGTGGTCATTTCAGATTTTTCATTTCATTTCAAATATTTAGGTGCTCATTTCAAACAACAAACAAGAACAACATCCCAATAGATTCCTATAAGCATTTTAGGTGCCTCTGAGGCTTTCACTCTGTGAAACAGAGGCACCAGTGGCTCAGCTGTTCAAAAAGACCRGGAGGTGGTAATCCATTACTGGAAGGGAAAGCTCTGCTTAATAGCTAAAGAGGGGAAAAATAAGACAGAAGAGAGGCCAGCATCTAACCATAGGAAGCATGTAGAAGGAATTAAGCACCTTTCATAGATCACAGATATGGGTTAATGGCTTATATTTTCAAAATGGAAAGTTCATTTGTTTGCTGAATTTGTGCTCACGGTTGCTATACTTGCAAGAGAAAACAGTGCTGAGTTAGATGGTGACACACTTGTTTCCACATGCAAATAAGATCGACATATCTTTTGTCATAATTTCTTGATCAGCTTTTTCTCCTGAAATCTCCCACAACAAGGTATATTGAATCAGTATTATAAGTTTGTTACAGTGAAATTAAAAATACAGAGAAGCTATTGAGATATCAAGAAAAACTAATGTTTTATATTTCAAAAACTTCGAGACAAGGTAATTCATCAAAACCCACACCCCACTTTAAATATTTACAAAGCATTATGTCAAAATGCAATAAAGACYAAGATTAAGGTGTCCGAAAGAGCTACTGGTTTTGACAGAAAAAGAAACTGAATAAATTGAGGTTTCTTTCAGGCAGAGCCTGAGGCATGCCTTCAAGAACATTTTTTCCTGAKTTCCATGTACTCCCCTAAACTTGCRATAGTTTAGAARTCTGAACACCAAATAGATGTCTTTTTATCGCCAACGTGGTTTTGCTCATTTTGGGTAATTTCTGTAAGTCTGGGCTAGGTGCAGTGTATGCCCATGTCCTGAGCAGGCAGGGAGTCAGAGCAGGACACTGACACTGAGCTGCTCTGCTCCGGCCAGCGTACAACAGAAACCTGTCTTTAGACAGGGGCATCTGCAAAGTCAGTTAAACAGACACACTAAATAGCTTTTTAAACAAATAATTTGTACATACTTAGAGAATAATACGTCAATATGCAACAGCCAGTGTGAATTTGTCAAAAACGAATGATGGTAAACCAGCCCAGTTGCCATCTTTGACAAGGCAGCAGGGCTGTTGGATGGGAGAGGGGGCAGAGGAGCAGGAGAAAGCAGGAGGTACAAGGTACCTTGATTTTAGGAGGGCTTGGGACACACTCCACATGACATTCTTATAAGCTAACTAGGGAGAGAGGATCCGTTATTAATTTCCTCAGAGATAGGCTTACAAATGATTGAAAGGCTATTTAAATTCTCAMGGATTTTATGCTAGATGAGTGGAGGTTCCTGAGATGGGGACGATCTCTCCTCTTTGCCAGGTGCTATTCAATATTTTCATTAGCTGATGCATGGCGGAATAGAGACCTCTTCCCAAGCTGGCAGGTGATGCCAGGCAAAYGGGACTGTAAGCACTCTGGAGGACATGATCAGAATCCAAAAGGATTTTAATGCATTGAATAAAACGGACTGAATTCCCTAAGTTTTCATCCATCCAGGAAAGGCAGCTAAAAAGTGCAATATGTATGAATGTTGCTTTGTGTTTGTCCTGCAAAAGATTTCTAATGTAAACCTGTGAAAGGTGCAGGAAATCCAAGGATTTTCACAAATGCTTTAGATCCTAGAGCACAGTATTATTCCTCTGTGTTCCCCCTCCTGGTCCTGGCCCCTGTCTTGCTCTTTGGCTCCCTTGATAAAGTCTCAAGCCACTGGACAGAAATTAAGTTAGTTGTTTTCCCACTGCTGCTATTCTGAAAAGAAATCAGCTCCAGCATTTTGTGAGGGTTCTGGTCTGCTCCAGTATGGTAGGTGCTATGGTAATTTCTGAATTTCTGTCCAGCCTTTGGCATTCCCTCAACCAGGAAAAATATTTGGCGGTGTTGAAAGATGTCTTGAGGAAGCAGATTTCTTGTCACAGTGAGTACTATCAAAATACTCTGCAAGTTCTATAAAAATGTGGATTAGCATTGCATATCTCACTTTCAACACTAGATTTACCTCCGATCAGCAGACTCATGAAATAGATACTGCCTTCCTCTGGGGACCGGCTTTTATGATTGCTCCCGTTCTTCAAAAGGCAAGTACTGTAATTAAAAAATGCCATCATACTGGAATAAAAGAAATGACCTGCGCTTAGGGCGTTGGATGACATTCAGGGCATGTTTGCTTATATCCACCCATTTCTTCCCTCCACTGTCAAAGCTTGCAGAACGCATTTCTGAGCAGCACAGACAGTACAGAGCMGCCCAGTGCTTGAAGCGGGAGGATGAAAGCGAGGGCACGGCATTTCCCTGCTACTCCAAGCACCGAATGGATGTAAACAGGCTGGATGCTGCCCCTCGCGTGCTCCTGTTATTGTGCTGACAGCTCCCTCCAAGGACACACGCAGAGCAGTAATTGTCGAGCTAGGAAGAAACACACAGATATTAAAGCAAACTGGTTTCCGTATTACCACTCACCCACAGCGTTTTGGAACTGCAGCATCTCAAGGGCTGTGCTAGGAGTTTCCCAGCATCACAGGCAAACACAGTCATTACGGAAACAGTAATGTCAATGTTAGCTGCTAATATGACAGRTTTTAAAAGGCAGCATTTTCCTATGGCTGTGCTGGGCATGGCGCTGGGGTCAGGGCTCTCACTGCTCAGTAAGGGTGGGTTTCTCTCCTTGCCCCAYCACTGACTGCTGACAGCACCAGAAAGGTGTATCTGAGCAGAGCTAAATGTTTGCATGTGATGTATCTTAGAGCTGTTTGCGATCAGCATGCTGCCAGAATATCTGATACATTTTCTAGATGTTGCTGATGATCAAACATATAAACAGGTCACTGTTAGTCACCTTTTTTAATCCAGCCCTTGTGCCTCTGTGAATTTRAAAGGAAATTCTTATTCCTGCATCTAAACCCATTCTGACTCCACCGAGGCACTTCATTCGTCAGTCTTTCATCTTCAGACTGCCCCAGGTTTCTAATAGCTGATGACTAACAAGGAGATTTCATAGGGTCTCAGACCAGCAAGATGATGAAAGATGTGAGAGAAACCTTCCCACGAAGAGAGGGTGACAAGCCAGGGGTGGCTTCCTGCAAAGACGTGAATGAAAGGGAACATTATAAGGATATATAAAATGATAGAGGGTCTAGATAAGGGGCTCCTAATGTTTTTTGGGGGACTGCAGCACAAAAGGAAGGCCGGGTGCCTGTGGCCCAATGGGGGAAGCAGAGTTTTGGAGGCAACACGTTGCTGGGTCTTACGATGGGASAGAGGTGGCAGCCAGGGCTTGTGCCAGCTAGCAGGGCAGGGGCAGAGGTGAACTGTAAGCCCCTCACCGTGGCATTGAARGCCAGCAGTGACTGTGTCAAATATTCAGCATGGCACTCACTTGGCTAGAGAAGATGGGTCAGGAACAGCTTTCCCTTCACTACTTGAGTCCTAGAGTGTGAGCAAGTGAGACATCCATCAAAATTAAAATGGGGAACTGCCTTACACACTGACTTGTTATTTAGGGAGTCATGAAGGCAAGGCTCATCACCATTCAGATGGTGGTTACATACTCCTCTGCAGACCAGAATATCCAGGGTTGTCATAATAATACAGAGAAAATAGGGAGAGAGGGGCACCTTGACTTTATACGTTTTTTCCTTCAAGTTTTCAAGGCACTTTATAGATTAAGCCAACCTTTAATTGTTAAACAGTTAGTAAGATCTAAACAGACAGAGCACACTACCCCAACCTTACTTACTGCAGCGCAAGGACACTTTGCCTGAAACACCTAGCACTGCCCACTGTGGGAGACAGGCTGCAGGACAAGGCAATTTCCCGTTTAGCAATTCCTGTATTCTAATGTGAGATTTGCATACTTTTAATAAATCAGTTATTTCTTACTCCTTCTGTTTGTTTTTACATATATATATATATATATATATATATATATAAATATCCCTAAAATGTCAAATGGTTACTTTGCCTTAACTTTTCTCCTCTACCTTTACTTTTTATGCTCCACCTGCTCCCTAGGGTAAACCTTGGGGGTAAACCATAACTCTGCAAAGGGGCAGACATCTATGTTGAGAATCAAAATTAATCTCTTTGTGAGAATAAGCAACTTGTGACAAAAAAGGGAGTATATTTTGATTCCAACTTTTCCTGGAGTTATCAATTCAAAGTGCCTTTAGCGTGATTTCATCCCTGCAGCAATATCATACAACTCTATGTTGTATAGATACTGCAAAACGAAGTATAGCAATTGKGCAATTAGCAGCACATTATTTATTATTATTTATCTGCAACTTTAAATTGTCGTCAAGGAGACAAATGTCTGTGTGTCCTCCTTGCCAGACCTTACTCTCTGCCTGTTTCTGCAACAGGAATGGTGCAAGAGGCACTGAGCAGTGGTGTTCCCCCTCTCTGTCATCAGATGTGAAGTCCTGTCTTGCAGAGGCTGCCATAGACCTCACTGGGATTGCTCAGATGTTAGAGGAGTGCACCTAGGCCAGTAACATTTGCAAGATACAGAGCTATGTACTTGTCGTGGTTTAAGCCCAGCCGGCAACTAAGCACCACMCAGCCGCTCGCTCACTCTCCCCCAGGTGGGACGGGGGAGAGAATCGGAAGGGTAAAAGTGAGAAAACTYGTGGGTTGAGATAAAGACAGTTTAATAGGGAAAGCAAAAGCCGCAGACGCAAGCAAAGCAAAACAAGGAATTCCTTCACTACTTCCCATGGGCAGGCAGGTGTTCAGCCATCCCCAGGAAAGCAGGGCTCCATCACRCGTAACGGTKACTTGGGAAGACAAACGCCATCACCCCGAAYGTCCCCCACTTCCTTCTTCTTCCCCCAGCCTTATATGCTGAGCATGACATCATATGGTATGGAATACCCCATTGGCCAGCTGGCCTAGCTGTCCCGGCTATGCTCCCTCCCAGCTTCTTGTGCACCTCACAGAGCATGTGAGCTGAAAAGTCCTTGGGACGTAGACTACCTAGCAACAACTAAAAACATTAGTGTGTTATCAACATTCTTCTTATTCTAAATCCAAAACATAGCACTATACCAACTACTAGAAAGAAAACTAATTCTATCCCAGCCAAAACCAGGACAGTACTAGACCAAAATAATCATATAACATTGACTCATCCCACGGAACTGCAGTAAACCCCCCCAAATAGGATAGGCTCTTCTGTTTAATGTTATAGATTAGCCAGCACTAGTCCACTGCTATGATAATAACTCAGCCATAATATCCAAGATTTGATGKTATTAGAATATTCAGCATACATCTCTCCCTGCACAAATATAATAAAGCTAATGTAATATCAGAAATGCAAAAAGGAAAAAGACTTTAATCACTTTATAACAATTACAGGCAGCAAGATCTGTGGATGTATACTTCCATGAAGCACCATGGTTTGACTACTATACCGTATGTATTTTTAAGATTCAGTTTCTTACATTTTTTWACATAATTTAATATGGTACTATTCCAGCAAAATAACTTTTATCAATGTTCAGCAGTATTTTTACCTCAGCATCTGTGTTTAAGAAAACTAGAGCACAAAAAGTCTATACCAGGCTAGCTGGGAGAGTAAATTACACAGCTTTCAGTAGCATTTTATTTTCTATTTTTGGTTTGTAAAGCTCTAAGACACAGAGAACTGCATTTTCAAGAGCAGCCTAGAAATTCATGAAACTGTCAAGATTTCTTTCTTTTCCCTCCTTTATTGCATGTTTTAATTCTTGTACTGATACACTTCCCTGCATAGAAACAGAGACAGAAACCTGAGTCATACTCCTGAGAACATGCTGCAAACCATTTTGTGCATGCCATTTTGCACATGCATCACTTTTGACAGAAGGCCTATTTAGAGAGCAGGGTGAGGCTCACCTCCAAAAGATGCTTCCAAGAGACGCAGAACAATCTGCTCTGTGGAAAATGCCAGCCTCTTCTAGCTTCAGGGGCTACAGGTTTTGACCTTTCGAACACTGTCCCCAGTACTGCATTTCCAAAAGTGCTCAGTTTCAACCTAACTACGCTCTGCTGCAATCTAGGAGATAAGACCAGTGTTGGCTTCAGCAGGAGTAGTTAGGCTGATGCTAAGAGCTTTCCAAAATGTGAGCCCAGGAGCATCAGGCTGTAGTTAACTACTCTGAGCAACRCTGGCAGAAGAGCAGGCAGGACAGAAATGCTCTCAGAGGAAATTCAGACTTATTTTTGAAGAAGTTTGGTCATTTTCAGCATTTGGCTGGTGTCCCCAGATGGATGTTCATCCAACCCTTTCCCTTTCTTCTTTTCATAAGACTGTGGTGCTGCAAGGTCAAGCATTTTGTTCAGCTCTCCTTGTTGTGGTTCCCTCCGAGCCCCCCTTGCTGGGCTGGGCGCAGGGACGGCAGCCCCGGTGTCCCTTGCCCTGCCTACGGGGCACGTCCCCGGCATTAGCAAAGCTCAGCTCCCAGCATTTGGCACGTACTTGCCATGCACATGATGCTTACGCAAAAACCAGGTTAGGTACTTACCGTAAGTTATAATTACCATTTACAGAGGGCAAGAGCAAAGCCTTCCTGTTATCTGGTCTGTATGTAAGCGTTGCCTACACCCGGTTTTGAGGCATTAAACTAGGAAGRAATAATGCAGATATAACTTATGCTAGTTGTCTACACATATACAATTTTCACTCAYTGAATGCTGTAATGACTTTTTGAAAAGGGAAGACTTGTCCTTAAAAGAGAAKAAAATCTACAGTTTACATTCCCAAATGATTATGAATCACTTACCTTAAACTGAAATGTGACAGGCTCCATATGCATAAAAAGAGGAAGCAAAAGTTTCTTTTGCTTTTTGCTCGGTGTCTTGATGAGGGGTTTTTTTCACAGCGTATGGAATAATGAAACCATTTTTAAAGATGATTTGCTCTCTTTCATTCATGATGCTTCTATCTCATGCATATGCATAACTGCAGGGGCTAGATCCTCTTTCATGTTAAAAAAAGGAACTGGAATAATACCCCTGAAATCGGCTTTTCTGTTTGCATTTTCATTGATGTAATTGAGATTAAAATGTATCCCTTGGTCATTTTTCAGTGGTATATGGTCACAATGTATAGTGCCCAGATTGATGTTTTTCAACATTAATTTTTGCAGTAGGGTGATAAACTGCCACATACGTGGAACAAGAACTGTGCTACTGTGGCTGCCCTGTTGCGCAAGATCCCTCTGTTCATCCGAGAAGGCTACATCCTGCCAGAACAGGCACCAGCCACGACCACTACTAAGAGGCAACGTCATCTATGTCCGTCACCAAACAACCACGGTGCAAGTCAGACCCACACACACCAAAAAAGCAATCAAAAGAAAGTGCAGAAGAGAGGCTATCTGCAACTCCCAGCTGCCTTCCCAGGTGATAAGCACAGTATTTTTATCCCACTATTCGCTCCATTGCATTAGAAGTCACCCCAGAGATGACCCACGTCATAGTTTGCACAGCTGAAACCTACTACTGACTCTGAGATTATGCTCGGAAAAGCTTTTGCACCTCTTACAGCCATACTGACCAGCTGCCAGTCATTCAAAGTAAACATATGCAAGGGGAAAATGCAAAACTCCTCTCCTTGGATGTATTTACCCAATGCCATGGGCAAGGTGGAAAAGCTCAAATCTCTTTTGAGGAAAATGATTTCCCCACACCAATGGATAATATACTGGCCTCACATCTGAACCATGCTCAGAAGCTAATGTGAGTAGTAAAGGAAGGGAACAGTGCCGTGTGGGAACCAAACCAAACCATAGTAAGGTAGTACTGGTGACCAGTTGCCTCCCAGACTGCCCAATTATCATACCTTAAGGCCAATAAAGAAGGGGAAACTTGTCCACACGAGCACTCAAAAAGTGGGAATTTTACACTTCAGTGRGACAAGGCAAGGTAAACTTTTCGTWATCGTTTCAGGAGCCATTTTGGTGAGCACAGTTGTCATTCTTCTGTCGTGGCCTTTTTTGTAACATTAAAATTGGAGTTAATTGTGTTCAAAAGTTTTTGCTAAATAACTTGGGACAGTGCCCACCAGTTTGTACTGACACTTCTCATCGTGTTTGTCAACAGCCATCTGAATCCTTTTGGACTCATTATCACCCTGGATGAGCAAGGAGAAGCTTCTGGGTCTCTCTTCTGGGATGATGGTGATTCAGTTGGCGAGCCTGGTTCCCTGCTGTGAAGCAGTGTCTGTATACAAGGCTCTTCTCAGGCTGCCTTTTCAGCAGTATAACGGCACTGGCTCCTGCTAGAAATAGGTGGAGAACTGACCCTAAGTTGAACGTTACAGAGGTGAGAAGCAGAGTGCAGCGCTTTGATATGAGAAAGGTGTGACACTGGGAACAGCTGGTCTGCTAGAGACGGCAATCACCCACATCGTGTTCCCCTGAGATCACCCTAAGGAGACTAGAGGAAGAGATTAAATAACCCACAAATCATCTTAGTCTGACGTTAGCCACTCGCTACAATTAATGTGAACTGATTATGGATTTTGCCCCCTGTTTTGATACCAATCCTCCTTCTTCTGTGTTTTGACAGATACTATTGAAAAGGAGAACTACTTCTTGGCTAAATATACATAGAGCAAAGTAAGTAGCAACATACAAGGTGCCTACAAACATACAGGTAGCTGTATTTTAGTGTAGCCATTGTAAGGTGCTGATGTCTAACTCTTCTCTGGAAAGCTTTTTTCTTATAGCTCAGCCTTTAAACCTGGTAAGCTACCTAATGCTTTCATTTACAGACAGCTACAAAATAATCCAACTATGATACTGCAGTTCTGTGTTTGCTTCATTGAGTATCATAGTGACACATCATTAACATCCCTGCTGTGATATGAATCTGAAAATCCACTTTTTCAGCTCAGATTTTTTTTTTCCTGAGTCGCTGCTTATGGGGTCGAGGGACCTTTTCCTTGTCTTCCTCCTGTGAACACTTTCAGTCTGATGGGTGGGAGAAGGCTACCTTCCTCTCTTTAGGAAACCCCAGCAACTTTTTAACTTTGATCACTTGAAGCTTGCATTTTGTGGCCCAGAGAATTACATAGTCTCACTTCTTTAGCTTGCATTTGCTTGTGTGACAGCACAGAGATTGCTCCTATGGTCGGTCTCCCACGGAGCGATTCAGCACGCTACCGGCAACCCACCGTGCTGATCAGATGCTCCATGCAGCAAGAAATAGATTAGCCCAGGGTCAGTGCACTAATGCCTTTCACACAGCGCTCACTTCTGTGCAGACATGTCCTGAGAAAGCTCAGTGGAAAAACCCAACAGGCTAGGCTTTAATTGAGAAAAATACGATAGAATAAATCTACTAGCACCTCATTAAGTATATGATAGTAAGTTGTGGGAGTTATTATAAAAAAACATAACCTACTTCAGCAATCTACATAGATCATATTTTATCTACAATTCCAGTGTCTGGTAAGACATAGGATATTGTATGTAGACTGTGGCATGGTTTTCATGTCATGTATTCCTAAAAGCCCCAAAGTAGTCTACAGAAAATATTCAAAAGATTAAAATTGTGTTAACCCCTATTGTGATATTAGTCTTTGAATATATGTCTTCCAGGAGTGAGAGCAAGCCAGAGTAAACTGATGGGTTTTATGATGTAGTCTTGTATATTCGTGAGATATTTTCCTGGAACTACTACCACATGTCTAGACTTCAAATTTAATTTTTAATTTATTTTCATCTTGATTTACCAAGRAAAAAAATTTTCTTCTTCTTCAAAAAAAGGATATTTCAACAGCAAAAAGGAAGAAAAATCACTTCAGCTTTCTGTAGTCTGTGTATAGTAACTTACTGCAAGAAGGCTACAGAAAAACAATATCCAGTTTTATATTAAATTCTGATCTGTGCAAATTAGATTGTTGATTCACTGGCACTTCCATTTCTCATTGCTTATATTTGACTTCTGCCTGTAAATCCATGACTGAAGTCCCTATCTGCATTCCAATAATCTCTAATGTTCATTTTTTTGTGATGTGTTTATAAAGAAAAAATCCACCTCAAATAGCAAATTGTAGAGATATGAGAAATGTATGAAAGTCTTGGTATTTGTTGCACATTTCTATATTTCTAAAAAATTGTGGATGAATAATTTAATCACACCTAGTTTTAGGAGAACACACAAGTTTTGGTCCCTAAAAGATTTACTGATAGGGTCTGACATCATAGCATTTACTCTGAATGCAGCACAGAGTGTTGTGCAGGTAACAGCTACAGGATTAGACTCTCTCATTTATATTTGCATTTAAACAACCCAGAAGTACAAAGAAGAATTCAAGACTAGTGCAGGCACTTAAGTCTCAGAGAACGATTCAAGCTGCCTGCTCTCGGGTACTGTCTCATTGCAGTCGGTATTTTAATTCACTTGACACCTTCATTTCGACATGCATAATGGCTAAGTGACCTAAGTCAAAGTGCCCCATATATTAAGCCTACCAGTCTAGGAAAATACGTGAGCCAGATGTATAAGATCCGYTGTACTTCAGGGATGAGCAGGGAGAGCCATAAACTCTGCCTCCATCCCCTGAGGTGGCAGACAAGGCAGATGTGCTCAGACCGTAGCAAGTGAGTCCAGACACTAAAGGGATGGTGATGGGAAGGCTTGCCCAAGGGAATGGGAGCCTCTGAAAGAATACGCTAGCCACGAGTCAACTGAATAGCCTGAGAGCAAGTTCCTCCTAAAACTGGTTCAATTTTCAGGGGGAAAATGTGGGGGAAAAAAAAGGTGAAGTTCATAGGACCAGAGCAAGACAACAAGAAAGAAAAATCATAACTCTGCAGCTCAGAAGTGCAGGAGGAAGTCCTGGCTTTTGGCCTCGSATCCAGGACTTGTTTGTGCTTTGCATTTATGGGGCTTTGAGTGATATCCGTAAGTTCGCTCCCTCTGATGAGAACTCAGGACCTTCCTGGGCAATTGCTTTAACCACTAGATGCTTGGGGAGGAGAGGGCCACTCATTCCCCTGGACCATCACCTCCCTGTCTCCCCAAGACCTTCAGTTCTAGACCTTGGTCAGAGGGACAATGGTGTCTACTGCAGGGTCCTGGCTCAGGGCCTCAGTGCTCGAGTGCAACTTTATTTATTAATACAGTTGTAATCACTGAGTTCAGCATCACACTGAGTTTGCTGGGTCCATGTGGCCACCTTGAGCTAGCTCTCCTGCTTGGCCACATCTGAGATGATAGCAATAAATCACTGTAGAGAGGTGGTCCCTATACTGAACCCCACTGTATGCTGGAGCTTTGCCAATGGGGAGAAGACAGCATATATAATAAGTACCCTAACACATTTTCCAGAGGCTATTAAAKGCCTCTCCCCATTTGCTCCATAATAGCCAACATTCCTTATTTAGGCAGTTTAAATCAGCGTGCTGGGGATTAGCACTTATTTTTGGTGCGGATGCCTGAAATAAGCAGTCTAAGCACAGCCCTAAGTTACAAATACTGTGATCTAGCTTCTGCTCCCCTCCTACCATGCACCATTGAATTAACGTAATTTATGCAAAAGGTTCCATCATGGGTTTCTCCTTGGCATATTTTTAAAAAGACATGATTGCATAGCAATTCATCGTTTCCTGAGCAGTGTAATTCATCTTTATTTCCTTAACAACTGTGATCACATAACAAATGCAATGATTCCTCTTCATTGCTTATATGGGAAATTACTGTCACTGGTGATCCAAATGAATTTGTTTAATGACTTTGCATGTCCTCTTGATACACCCTAAATAYGGGATACATAGTAAATAAGAAGTATAACAAACAAGGCTCTGTGGACATACAGTGTTCCTTCAGTGTCCTTAAAGCTGGGACATACATATCAGAGATTTCTAGCAGGAGCTGTGGGGATGTGGGACATAACATAGGGGTGAAATATCTAGTAACTGATGTTTGTGGAAGATGCTAATGGTTTAAAGCAGTTAGTTGTGGATGTTAACTAAATCTGCCCTAAGGTCACTAATTGAATCTCCATATCTGGATTTTGGCTTTGCATATGCCACTGTACCCTGTAAATAGGTACAAGAACCAAGTTTGCATTGATTACAAGGAGAAAAAACATGTCCAAGAAGATTCAAAATGAATGTTGCAAATGCTATTTTGTTTCTTACTTTGTTAGTTTATAATGATACATGAAACCTTTCTTATGTGAAAATTCACGGGACTGTTGTTTTTCCTTCACGGTTTCAGACTTTAATGTCTACATTGGAAGACATTCTATACGTTCAYTGACAAAGATGAGACCACAACAGTAACAGTATGCAGTAAGTCACCTCCAAAGAGTTGTCGTGGTCCTAAAATTTTCTCTGTGGGTTTTTCCAGGGAAACCTGAAGACAGAAATACTTAAAAATGGCTACCAAGGAGCTGACACTCTGAAATACAACAAAATTATGATTCTTGGCCTGACACTGAGACCTCATGCTGTTGCTCTGAATGGAAGAGCCATCCGTGGAGATGCTTTCTCTTAAGAGCTGAGTGGGGTAAGAGCTGCACTGAGCAATTATGAAAAACCTTAGGGAAAGGGGGGTAGTCAATGAGTTACAAGAACAGTTTCTCATCCACACCCCTTTACATTTCCAAGGATAAGCAGACACCAATGCTTGATACAACAGTCTGAGTCTTGGGCAGGGGGCRGGGCAGGAAGCGACAGCAAGAGCTTTTTTAGGAAACTTTAATCTTTGCTATTACACATACACTTGTTCTCTCTCTCATTTAATGTCTGCCACTTATACAAGTTTTAAACTAATGAAATAATGAAAAGAAAATATAGCTCCACAAACTGGGAGAAATGTTGGTAGTATTATGGGCATTAATATCATTCTGATAAAATGAGAAAACCTCTCAAAGTTATATATCAGCTGCTGAAAAGAAATAGTGGAGATATTTTCTTACAACTACGTAGCGTCCAAGAATGATTACAGAGTAGCTGGCTCTAACGAGTGTCTCCCTATCTTCAGGGGGAAAGGTGAATCTCTGCTGTACATTTGTTCCTAAGAAACTATCAMCACAGTGAGACAACAGTTACAGTTTCAGCACCTTAAAGAGTCCAACCTCAGTGTCCCAGATAAAAATGCATGGCGTGCTTGTGCAGTGTCCTCCTCTAGCACCAACAAGGAGCACCCCAGAGGGGACGGACTGAACACCCCTAACGAACAGCTGTGACAGTTTTTGTGGTTCCAGTGTCCTTTTCCACAGGAGAACAGACAAAAGGAGCAACACTGAGTAAACTTCCCTTGCTCTGGTCACTTGTCCTGTGTCTGTCACCAGCCGCCAAGCTGAAGTGGGTCATGCACACTCTGTATGAGATGTGGTGCTCACATCTCAGCGCTGGTCTGCATCTAGGGAACTCCCAGTACTAACACTATAAGATGCCACTAACTCATCATTCAGTCAAAGATAGCTGAGGCAGCAAGCAATGGATGTCACATCTTACATTACTCTACCCACTTGGCTTMATGATTTAAGTTTATTTATAACCAAAGCGTAATCCCCATTATACAAACCTGGTTCTAACATTTATTTTATTGAAGGAATCTGTAAAGGAAGAAAATTGCTGAGAATAAATTTAGAGAATTGTAAAAAACTCACTTTCAGAGACGATGTCATAAATAAGTGTAATCAGTATTGCCTCAAGGGAAGAAATTGTTTAACAGCCAAACTGCCTCTAAGAAAGCTGAAAGCAACATAAATGTGGCAGGGTAAAGAAAACATTCCATTGAGATGTGCTTGAAGGCACCAACCACAGAAATCCAGAAGATAACTGCATGCTAACAGCATCACATAAAAAGATGATTAAGAAAGACTAAAAAGCTTGTCACAAAAGTATCATTTAAAATTTGATTTGAGCGCAAAAGATGAACCCAGTGACTTAAGAACTACTTCAAATAATGGAGACAAAACCACCAAGCTGTTGTTGTAGGAAAKGTCCAAAACTGCACAAAATTTACATTTAATGCAGACAGTAACCTAAACCATCTAAATGTATTCCTCTTACTATTCTAAGAGATTCAGTCAAACCTTTCCCACCATCCCTGTACAGATGTTGTAATGCCATTACCTATAATCCTCTCATGTTTGAGTCTCTATTAAAAAAAAAMCCAAACACTAGCAGCTTGGGTTTAGATCTTGAAAACTTACAATCCATGTAATTAAAAAAAYAACAAAATCTAAAGGGTAAATTTGCCACTTTCTCACAGGCTTAATGAGATTACATGCTGTATGTAGTTTAACAAGCACAAAGACTGTACTGTTTGAAGGGATGTAGTAGAAAGTAACTTCTACCATATTGCTTTTGCTTTACAGAAAGCAAATTTGCCTAAAAGCAGTGCTTAAGTGCATAATTGAGCCATAGTTATTTGTATATAAATAGAAGCAGCTTGCTTAATAATAAGCCACTTCTTTCTCTCTGATTCATGCAGCGCTACCCTGATCTGACATTTGTAATATCACAGAATCTTCCTATTATTAGGAGTGTCTATCTTTTTCTTTCCTCCTGGAGTATGTACTCTAAGAGCCACAGGAACTGTATTGTAACTGCAGCAGGGATGCTGGAGGAGCACTTCTGTTGACCGGGCTTGTGCTGGCAACAAAATGACCGGGGTATAGGAAGGTTCTCCTTTTTCTTCCACTATGCATCCTCAGCTGGGAAGTGCAGGGAGGTTCCCACTGCCCGTAGCTCCCCATGTCCGTGCAGTAGTGCGCTCTGGAGCAGCCTTTCTGGCTGCCCGTCACTTTTGGGTCAGTGTTTGGATGGGGTTGCAGTATTTTTGTCTGGATCTGGCCCTGTATTTGAATAAAAGGCAAATCATTCAAGAAGTGGACTTCCTGCTTRCCAAGTAGTGGTAGAGAACTGTTTCTGATGAAAGATGAAAACGACTGTTAGAGTGATGTTAACATGAATTTGTGGGTGGGCAAAGAAATAGCTAAGACGTGTGAATGGATATCATGCATTTTAAGAGATTATTAATTCTGAAACCTAAAGATAAAACCGGTGAAGTACTGAAAATTGAAATTATGAGAGTAGCATAAAATACATTAAAATTAACATTGAACAGAGAGAGAGCGGGACAGGTATTGTATTTATAATTTCATATTTAATTCATGTTATTAATTAATTTTAAACTGTTCCTGAATTTCTAAAAGGGATGTTGAATTGGATACAGCAGTAGAAAGATGCATACTGCCATCAAGTCAGTCTTGCCTACCAGATGAGGTTAAGGGCATCGTGAAGGTCTAAGCTCATTTCCCTTCTTGTTCTCTGTTTTAAGCTGGTCTTTTTTAAGTTAAAATAAAGTAGTTCATTATTTTTGTGTCTTTTTTTTCACAGAAACTCACTTTATGGATTTCTGCCCCACTTACTCAGGAACTCAACATTATGATTTACTAGAATGGTCAGAAAACACTGACATAATTTAGCATCCTTGGCCCTCAGATATTGATCTTATTTTGATTTTAATGTAAAAAATCATTTAGCCATTAAAACGTTGCTTATGTACCTGATGACTGTTCTTTTCCTACGTAGTATTTGTAACTCAGTATTCTTCAAATAAAATTTTCAATAGCAGTTAATGAGTATTACCATAAACTGATGTGTGTTCAAAATAGCATAGAAGAAATCACCCTGAAAGWTCTCTCTCACCGCAGGTGGAGATAATACTTGGAAATGTTCTCAATGGGACCATATTCTGGATAGCATACACTGCGGGGTTTTTTCAAACCTATGATGGCAAAAAAAAAAAAGAACAATTCACATCATAGCCCTATTCTGGGGGAGGCRATGTGTGTTTGTCAGGAGAATGCATGGGAAACACAGTTAATCAAAGGTTGGGCATACCTAGATCGACTTTGTACTTCAGCTATTTCTGGCTGCAGAATGATCTCCCAAGACCATAAGAAGCTCCAGCTTGTGGAAATGGCTCTAAGGAGTCACTGTTATTTTAATAATATAATACATAATCGGACATTAATACAATATATAATGATATCATGTATAATATAATAAATATTAATATAATCTTATATGAAATGGTATATAATCAGCTGGTATAAATCAGCCAATAGTTCCAGACTACAAAATCTACAACTGTAGTGATCACTTGCTTTTGTCTCCTTTTCCATGTTTCTGAACTGTAATAAACGCAGCCCGGCCATGTCTTGAGATCCAGTGATCACAGAGAGAATTTGTTGAAAACTTGGGGGATTTCTTTTGAGAATCTGGTTCTCTCTGGAGACTTTTCCCAGTGTTAGAGTAGCTCTTACCACAGCAAATGGTTGGTGCCCTTAAATGTACACCGTGACTTCTGACRGGAGGGATCCACATCATGGCAGGGTCAGAGCTTCACAAACTCAGCTGTTCCCACGCTTTTAACTCTAAGCTAAAAACCTCTTTTTACTTCTGTTGATATTTATTCATGAGAAACCTGAGTCATAATGTGCAACCATAAGAGCTTTAATAGTAAACAGACACTCCAGAAAGGAGGTTGGGAAGGGACTGTGATCCAGTTTAGGCTGCTAGCACCAGCTCTCCCTTCCCCAGCAGTGAAGTTCCCCCCAGAACATTGCAGGCAGTGTTAAGCTTCACCTCAAGCTCGTTAAGGTGCTCATGACTCTTCCTATTCCTGTCTCTCACCATAACAAAAATGTATGGAAAATCCTACTCGTGGCAGAAATGCTGCGTCAGTTCCCAGCAGATTAATTCTGTTGCCAAAACTCTGCAGGG
Source organism: Oceanodroma leucorhoa (assembly GCA_030449065.1). NCBI lineage: Eukaryota > Metazoa > Chordata > Aves > Procellariiformes > Oceanodroma > Oceanodroma leucorhoa. The sequence continues at coordinate 2,896,655 of JASVER010000009.1, read as the reverse complement.
AGAGACCTCAGCCACATTCCACTCCTGCAAAAAGCTCCCCAACACTACTTCTCCATGGGAAACTGCTCCTGACATACAGACACGAGTGCAAGCGCAGCATGTTTTAACGAGAATGTATGATTTTCACAATGTTCGGTTCCAGACCACTTGATGATAAGGATTTCATTCAGGTATTTTTACATGATCACATTTCTTCTGAATTAGCCAGGACACACAACACAGCAGTAAATTTCTCCAGTTTATGTCAGCTACAGGAAGACAAACACAGTTTTGCCTGGCTGCTAGAGGTTGCTTTCTCAAAGCGAGACGGGTCTTGTGGAGAAACCTTAAGACCTGGATCTGACCAGAGCTTTTGCTGGCTGTAGCAAGGTCTGCTGTGAAATGTGTCTGCTCTGCACAGTGCAGAGAGAGCAATTTGCTCATCAGCTCTTTTGTGGGAAGAAGCTGAAAAAGATACTACAAAAAGGCRTAGCTGAAGATGGTGAGGAAGGGCTGAGGAAGAGCAGAATAYGGGCAGTGGGGTGAAAGCTGAGCTAAGGTGATGGATGTGACAACCATCCTCCCTGCACAGGAGTATAGCACAAAATTAGACTTCTTGATGAAACAAACACTGAAAAGGATGCCCCTCTGGGTCTGTGGACTGGGCAGACTAGGGACTTTGTGCAAAGGAAGGATGTCAGTAAAGTTTGTGAGAGCTGTGTGTATTTGGGAGAGAGAAAAGCAGCAGAACCTCTGTCAGAGCAGACACCAGAGGCAGGCAGCCAGAAAGAGCGGTACGTGTTGCGTAAATCCGAGGCACAGCAGAGTCCCAGAGGACGTGTCTGTACTGCGTGTCACAGCTCTGCACCAGAGAGCTCAGAGCGGGGCCAAACCAGCYGGAGGCTCCAGCTGGCACAGGAGGTGCCGGCCCAGCTGCCACTGGCCACCACACGTTGGCTTGGGATTTGGCCACTCGTGTCCTCTCGTGCTGCCCGTGTGAGCCTCCTGGCTGCTCCCCCCGAGCATGTGGCAGACGTAACCAGAGAAAGCTGTTGGATGACAACGTGGGACAGATGGGGACGACTAAAGCAGTCCAGTCCTGTGCAGAATCCAACCTCTCCCATGTGGTCTTTGCAAAGATGGCATCAAAGAGGTACCTGCTCTCAGTTTTCCCCCAAAAGTGAGGATGTTAGCTCCTCACCATGGCAAAAGAGCAAAGAGAGAGAGAAATCTGAGCACTGGGTCAGAGAAAGCACCTGGCTGGGAGGGGGGGAGACGAGATGTTTTGGTTTGTTTGGGGGGAGGGCTGGRTTTTCTTGGTGCAGAGGGTTTGTCTCTAATCTGCCTTCCAGTGTGGGTAAAAGCAGGAGTGGGAGATGAGAGGGGAAGTGGTAACTTTGCTGACAAATGGTGAAAGAGGAGACTGGGGTGGAAGTTGGAGCACGGATGTGRCTGGAGAGCAGGGGAGATGTCACCTTGGCTGGATAAGCAGTGCTCACTGGTTTTCTGTGAAATCAGTGACTAACCTAGCAATTTCATATTCATCTTAATAAAATTAGAGCAGAAAAATACACTCCWACTGGCATCAATATGCTGTTCAGGCTTGTATTACAACCTGGATTTTATTCCTTTCTTGTTATCTTGCTCCTTGTAGCTTCAGTGAACACAACAGGAAATCACTAGTCAGTAATACATCCGCCTTGGGCTCTGATTTCACATGTTTGTTTTGTAAAAGTAAGCAAGACAGCCCTTGGTTGGCATTTGTATTAGGGACATCAAAGAAAAATGGAGTTTGTGTGTGTGTGTGCGTGTGCGTGTATCTGGCTATTTATTCTCTCTCAGCATCAAGCTGCAGGTGTAATTTTAGATCTTATACAGTTTTTTGAAGTTCTAGTTACAGTGCTGTTCTTTCCCATCCCAACAATTTCTTTCTTTTTTGTTTTTGCGAAAAGGATAAAGACTTTGACGAAAACTACAGAACGTGTTACAAGTGATATGAGCTCGATCCAAGAATCTGCAACCAAACATTTTACTGTCTTTTAAGATTAGATTAGATTAAACATGAACTTCCCCAAGTGTTGGTGTGGATTAAATTTATTACAGATACAGATCTTCAGTGGAGAGAGAACTTCTCAGGCTGGGATTTAAAAGTGTCTGTAGTCAGCTGCTTTCTCCAGCCTGCCTTTGTTAGCCATTAAACCCACCAGCTGAGTCCTCCCGAACCTGAAGGAGTTGAAATGTAAAGGGAAAAATCTTACTCTGCATTTCAAAACCCAGTTAATTCTAGGCTCCTGCCTTACAAAGCCATAAAGGGAACACAGAAAATCACCAGCCAACCTACACTGACCACTAAGAATAYGCCATTAGGCTTAACTTCTGCAGAGAAAGAAAAAGTAAACATTTTCCATGCTATTCCATGTACACTTTGATTTTTATTTTTTTTTTWATCTAAAATGGGTGATTTTAGGTTTAATTTAGGGATCCTGATGCCCTTTCTTGCGAAAGGTTCATGCTGATTTTGTATAACATGAAAAGATGGTGGTAGCCCAAATCAGTTACACTGAGAGAAGGAGCACAAATTAAATGAAGGGGACAAGGACAGAGGGCTCTGCTATGCTCAGTAAGCTGGACACAAAAATCACATATGGCCAAATGTAGTATTGTATGTCTTGGAACAAAGAATAGACAAAAGAAGATGGGCCACTGCTAGAGCAAAGAGACTCTGGAGGAGATTTGGGGTCCTGTTGGGCGACCACCTGAGCGTGAGTTCCCAATGSAAGTTTTAATGAAAAAAGATGTAAAGCAATCTCAGATATACAGACAAATAAAGGCAGAGATGTTGCAATTCACCTGTTTGTTATACTGGTACCACCCTGCTGGAATCCTGTGTCCCATTCTGGTGTCAGAAATTCGTGGAATATACTGAAAAAAATAAGTTTGATACAGAGAAAAGCCACAAAAATGTCTGAAGGACTAGAAAAACGCATCTTCCAGTGAGAGTACCAAGGAGCTCGACCTGTCTTTAATGGCTAAGAGAAGGCTCAGTCCCATGGGAGTCTCAGTGTAACTACAGGGGCAGAAATCTGGTGGCGGAACATAAGATTCAGTGTCTGTTAATGAAACTAGACAAATTCAAAAGCTGATTATTTTAACTCTCAGAACAGCTTGTCAAGAGCTGTGGTGAATTCTMCTGTAGTAGAAATTTTAAAAGGAGAACTGAACACTTTTCTGAAAGAAATGCTCTTGCTCAATAATTCAGGATTTTTTTGGAACTGAATCCCTAGCCTGTGTGATACCAACTGATCACAGCAGTCCCTCTTGGRTTTGCAATTATGAATAATGAAAGGGGTGTTTTGTAGGGTTTTTGCAAAACATACTTAGATTTCAGTGACAASCCAGTGCTTTTGGAGGTCTCCACATACAGTTACAAAGATCATAAAATGGCATCGTTATAATCAGCTTTTTGGTAAGTTTTGATATGTAATATATTTTGAATGTTTAACTTCTTGTGAAGGTTCTGGTAATTACTTTTTCTTGTCAGCAGGTGTAACCAGAATCACTTTGAAAGTTAAAGCAATTCAGTCCCATTCTCATGCAGGGACTATTTGCCACTCAGGTTGCCAATGTGTCTAGAACAAAAAAGAAAAATATCACTGGGTCTACGATGAGCATGAAGTAGAGAACAAGACAGCGCTACAGCAGAGCTGCTGCCCGGCTGTGGGAGCGGTGACCCCTTTCCCGGCCCTCACCCCTTGCCCAGGGGCAGGCTTGCAAACAACGCTGGGCTGCTGGTGTGACACAGAAAGGTGAGCSTGATATCCACGCATGCCAGCTACCCCTGAGGTCTGGGGTAACGTGACCGAGGGTGGATATAGTAGCAGTTACACGTTAATGCTCAGCACTGCGATGCAAGCAAGAATACAACCTTCCTGGGATGCCCCCGAGTGCAGGGTCCCACCAGGATCCCTGCCCTGGGCTGTGGAGTGGCACCTTGGCTTCCCGGCTCCCACATCTGTGGGTGCAGGTGGCTGGTGCCCCGGCCGCGGCACGTAGAGACCTGGGCTGGGAGATCTGTCACTGGGCTYACAGCAAATGCATAAAATGCAAATGCTGCTGTGGAGGATTATGAAATGAAGGCAAGACAGGCACGCTGGCCTCAGAGGGAAGGAGACTCTCAGGGCTCTTTCTTGCAGGAAGCATTTCCATCACAAAAGCTGCCAGAGGATGGGCAGACAAAATTGGGGCGTCTCTCTAGGGACTAACAAAGAATAAGGATTAAAACTAGCACAACTGCAGAATGCTGCCTTTATAAGCCCTAGCAATGATCCCAGGTCATGCCCCAGCTGTGGCAGCCACTGCCCCATGGCCACCGAGGAGCCATTCTATAAGCATCTCAAAGAAAAAAATGTATAGCAGCGTATTCTGGTGTCCTCTCCTGTTTGAGGTCACTYGATAAACTGAGCAAATCCTATGAATTTTTGGGTAGACACCACAGTTTCAAATAGCAAGGACGGAGGTCCCCAGATACTCCTGTGCACGGTCCTGGTTGCTGCACTCGGGGCTCAGTGAAAGCCATGGATGATGGGAGCAAAGTGCCCTTCCCTGGGAGCAACTGAACAGGGTCAGCTGGAGAAGGCCCGCGAGGGCAGAGGCAGGGAGAGGGGGACGGCTAGCAGGAGCAAAGCCTGGGAGCTATTCTGAGCAGTGCCAGACCGGAGACAGATGGGGAGGCTTTTCCTAGTGACCCAGAAGGGATTGTGTAGACCTTGTAGCGACTAGACAGTCTCTAAAGGTTGTTGCAGAGTCGCACTACAGAGAAAGACCCAAGTGGAAATGATCCTAACGTAACGAGAGTTGTAAATGAGTCTTCTCAGTTCATTGAATTTTGCTCAGGAGATCATTGCGGTTGTAGCTTGTGTTCAAACATAATGGAGCTTCAGGGATTTACCAAAGCCATTTTGGGGTGCTGTCTGTAAAGAAAAGGTATTGTAGACCTATTTGAAATCTTTGATTGGTCCCTCATTTGGGCCCAGAGCAACCCAGTCTCCTGCCGAGGACATTTTCTGCTCTATCCACATCTTCTCGGTTCATGCTGCTCCACCTGTGCTTCCCGAGCACTCGGTAGCAGCCCCACCTCCACTGCTGGCATGTGGGCAGAGTCTAGCACTTGTGGGATACAACACAATCTTCTCGTGATCTTGCTGATAGCTCAGGACTACTGTGCTTCCTCCCACCTTTTCCCTCCCTTCCCCCCATATAAGCACACGTATGTAAGGGGGATAATGGGGATGTGCAGAAACTATACATGGCGCTGACATTGTACAAACTCCTGCAGATCCAGGGATTATCTGATGCATGACAGAGCTCCCTCTTAGAGGGAAAGTGCTCTGAAATACAACCTACTTGTCATTTGTGTTACCATACGTGGTAACAAAGCAAGGATTGCAAAGCACTGCAGAGCTGGGTGTTCTGGGATGCTGCTGAAACTCACACCTGGAAGGCTGCTCACATCAGGAAGGCTGCTCAGTATCTTACCCCTTCTCTTCTGTGGCCCTACTTTTACTCCTTGGTGTCTCCCCAGTTAGAGTTCCTGGTTGACCCTTTCATCTTCAAGAATGATTAAACTAAATTGTGTCTGCCAGGCAAGACATTTACTTAACAAGACATCTGTGATCTCTGAATAACTAATACCAAAACYGTCACAAGAATACTTCTCAATTGCTAGCTGCTTTCTCCAGACCCTGTCTTCATCCCTAGGTGATCATAGATCATGGCGTTCCTCGCAGTCCTGCCATGGTTTCCCACTGTAGGTCTGTCTGAGCCTCTTCCTTTAAATGTTGGTCCTGATGCCCTCTCCAAGCAGTAATAACATAATTTTGGGGTATTTTCCCTCTATATCAAGAGTCCGGATCACAAATTTGTAATACTTTTTTGGTACACCATGATGTCACAATAGTTTTCCAATCACCCATAAAAGGTCCCTAAACTTCTGGTTAAAAATCAATTTTTAAACCCAGATAAAATATAGAAATTTTAATAGAAATTCAGAAGAAGCAAAAAGGAAAGCAACACTSTTCTCTGCTCTTTGAAAGGGTGTTAATCAGTTTTTCCACCACCTGATTATGCTTTCTGGAGAATAAATCTGAGAAAGCTGAGATAAAAAGCATGGCAATTACTGGATCTATATATATGCATATGTACACATATATAAAACTTTACACAATAATTTTGAAGATACAAGCAATGTTCCTCTCTTTTTCCTTCCATGGGCAAAATCTGAAAGGAAAACTCTTATGAGCCATTGCCAAGTTGGTAAAGACAAAAGAACACTTCCTTAATACTGATGTGTTTTTAGATCAAGCAGCTGGAGGTACTGTGCTTTAAGGCAGAGAAGAATCAAATTTTTTAGTAATACATAAAAGAAAATAATGTAGTGCACAAACTACACAGCATTTCACTATTTCTTAATCTGTTTCATGTGATCATAGAGGTTTAGAGGCTAGAAAAGGAGAAGGCGTTTGAGAAACTCCAACTTAATGTCTAGAATTAACACGTAGCTGAAAAGCAATGGAAGTAAAAACAGTGTTTACTGGGAGATGCCGAGAGTCTGTTTGCCTATCTGAAACAGATGCTTCCTGTTTTTCAGCCTCTAAGGGGAGTTTCAAACCATGAAGCAACAATTTGAAGATGACAGTTATGTCTTCAAGAGCTCTATTCTGTGTGGACGAACCTTCTTTTGTGTACACTTACCAGAAAACTGTATTTTTTGTGTATTGTAAGTACTTCTTTCTTTCTTAGTGAATCACCTGCAGCTACACGTTTGAGCCCTGTTTTGAAAAAGTAGCTATTTATATATTCATAAAATATACTTGCACATTAAATGTTCACATCAAGCTGGCAATAAAAATAAAATAACAGGATGTTTTATTTAGGATTTAAAAGGAGATTATGAAATCACTGTTAAATAAAATATTTGCATACATTCTTAATTTCAAATTGTCTGAGGGCTAAATTTAATATTTTGGGTGATGCACAGAATTCCTACTGACTTTTCTGCAAGTCAGTATATGACAAAGGTGCCCCTTTATTAGCATTTTAGTTCAGATGAGGAGCAAGCTTTTGAAGTTAATCTCCTGACTGTCTCCATTTGCTGCACTTGAGTCTGGGAACATGTGAAGTGAATTTCTTTCATGTGAGCTAAACCAGAACAGGTTCTCTAGGCCAGCACGCAATGCACTCCAACCATTAAGGAGCACAGAGGCTATATGGAAGTAAATCTGCCACAAAGTGTACAGGATAGGTGTTGGCTCTTCAGCACCCAGCCTTTCACTCTGCAGTCTGCTCCTATTGCACTGTATTGCTCTCTAAGGTAGACATTGACTTCAAGGCCAAATTTAGCCCAGGAGCTGGGCTACATGTAGCCTGAAAAATTGTTTGAAGTTTCCCCTAAGGATTAATAGAGTTGGTGGGGGGACAGAAAGAAATCAGAAAAAGTATTTACAGAGAAGTTTGGGTGTTTTGGTTTTGTTTGAGCTCATCCTTACACATCAGAGAGGAGGGGTAAGATGCACATGCACTGCCTTTTCCCCTCTGAAACCTCATCCGTAACAGAAATTTGAAAAACTTTCAGCCTAATTGCTGGAGACACAGTGTGAACCCAGCACTCCCAACAGAGTGCTAAAATACTCCCAGTTTGCATAGTGCTCCTCTTTCTGCTTTATTAGTTTAGTGTGCCACTGCTAATTTTTCTGGGACAGTAAATCAACTTTCATGATTCCTAACGTTACATCTATAATACTGTTGTGATATTTTTGTTCTGAGGTACAGAGGTCAAATCAGCAACTGTTGAAATACTGCTTTATGAAGTATCTTTTTAAACATGGCATCCATTTTTGTTTTAATGATACTCAGGTTTGGCAAATATACTCTACTGTAGGCATTACAGGTACTGGTGTCATAGTAGTTTTATTAACCTCCTTCAGATATTCTCTAATAGCTTTTGGTTTGCTGTGTTCAGTTTTCAAGCAGTGCTGTTTATGTCCCACTTTTGTCTACTTTGCTGTTCTTCCTTTTACGACTCCAGATCACACCCTTTAATTGTAAATCTYGTGAGGCAGGACAACCGTTGATTATTTGGCTCTGTGTTCTTAACAGAGCCATTATTAAGCATAATAAGCATATCTCCTGCTGAACCTTAAAAAGCAATAATCATCTTATTATAAGTATATCTTGAAATCCTTAACAGATTTAAATTCCATAGGTATTTTGTAATACTGACAGCATTTCTCTTAAAATCAGCTAAGGTATAAGGATGGGAAAAGCCTGGGCAATCCTACAAATTTACGATAAATAATTGCTGAAGCAGGAAGAGTTGGYGAAGAAACCCCAAGGAGAGAGCGACTGAAGCGATTTTTAAGAGGCAGTACTTGGGGACTTTCCTTTCTGTGGCGATGACTTTACCGCATTCCTATGCACCACTGAACCTTCCCAAAGAGCTGAAGCACCCCAGGCACTGCTCTCTGAAATAATCCAGCAAAACACCCGAGCAGCCTGCAGCTGAGGGAGCCGAGCAGCCGCTCCGCCTGCTCGTGACATGGGGGAGCAGCTTGCAGACAGCCAGCGCAGCTGATGGGGACAACTGGGAGGGCGCGCAGCTGGCAGGGGCAGCCAGGAGCCAGTCCCGCGGCCGGGGGGCGGCGAGCAGCCAAGCGGGGAGGCTCAGGTCGCCTTAGAGCACAGGGTCCCTTCTGGCTTCTCTGCAGCAAAGCAGAGTGCTGACACATTAAGCTGATAYAGCACCAGCCCAGCTCTGTCTTTTGGGACCACAGCTCGACCCCCGATCAGGTGGATTATATGATGAAGCGTGGGGGATGATTAAAGGAGGAGGGTTGTGGCTGGTATTTGCTTTGCTCTCTGGGGCGCACCAGGTCAGGACCGCAGCCAGTATGTTCTGAGGGAGGGTAGTTCTGTTTGCTGTAAATTGTTTCTCACCCAATCCCTTAAAAGTTTCTATTATTTAAACTCACGTGTGCAAAATATTGTTTGTCAGTGGGGAAAAATTTTCCTGTCTTAGGTGCATTAATTTAATTCCCCTGAGTTTCAGGCTGACACTCAGACTCCTGTTCTGTATTTCCTAAGGCCCCTTGGAAACAGCATCCACTGCTTGTGGCCAGTCCGTGCTTGGGGAAAGGCTACAACTCGCCTTCTCCTATTATACAGCACTATAAATTCTTCACAGCTGTTATTCATCTTGTCTCCAATTCCGTGTTGGACGTGCTGATCCCTAAAACAGAGCTCTGTATATTACGTGTATGATCTATATCTTTGCATCTTATAGGCCTGTGTTTGCATTGAACTACATTGCACAGTTATTCCAGCAAACTCAGTTTACCATGAAATTCCAATCATTTGATAGAACTACTTTTTTTCTTTATTAATGGTCTCCATTATGTTTTATCTGTGAAGTTTCCCAGTAAATGATAAATACATTGAACAGAACTGATCCTGCAATAGGCCATTATAAATGCTCTTTAGAAGTACTTTCTGAGTCATAATCTTTTTAGCATGTGCTGCATTCATTTTGTATAGTGCTAATTTTTAATCAACACATCATTTGGTGAGAAATTATATCAAATCCTTTAGTAAAATCTAGATGTATTACATTGCATTGTCTCCATTCACTGATTTTATCAATAGAAGTAATTATCTGGCATTATTTGTTTTCTGTGTGCTCTCTGTTGCCCATCCTTTGCAGTTATCTTTAAAATCCACATGTTGAACCTTAGCCTAATTTAATCTCTTTGAGGCAGGAGCAATTCCAGTGTTAAGACAGTGCAGAGCACAAAGGGAATTCAGAAAACTACTAATAATAACTGTATGCTGACTATTCTTCAGCTCTCTGCTRTGATCTAGTTGTTTCACATTTATTGCATTACTTTAGTCAGGACAGAATTTGAAGTTCCAAGTCCAGAAAAGGACTTTGGTATCTACAAGTTACATCTTGAAGTGTCCTTATTATAGGATTCTCCCTCTAAGAAGAATTGTAAAGCCTATGTTAGAAGTCCACACTTCTTAAATGGAGCATATATACCTATAGACACCTGGAAAAGACAGCTGTTCATAATTAACCTCTAAGAAACACTGAAAACAAGGTTGTGTTTGAGATCCCACCCTCTCCATGACAGATGAATTTTGCTGCATGTCAGCTCACTATCCCAGAATATTTATTCTTTTAGAAACAGAGTAAGATTCACTCTTTTCCTGTAAACCATGAGGAGCATCCTTCTCTCCTGTCTTCTGCGTACAGGTGCAGTGATCTGAGCACTGAGACAGATCCCTTTCCTTCCCGAGTCTGGAAGTTCAAATCCATGTCTCGTGTCGCTGGACTGTGCTGCAACATCAAGCTGCCTTGAAAGAGGCAAGCGGCTGCGTGCTGAGGCTGTTCTGTTTGGAAGAGGCATGTAAGATTCTCAGRGAAGAAGGGTTCTTACAATCAGGCTGACTCCCCAGGAGTAAGTGTTACCCTAAAAAATAATGGCCGAGATATGGATACGAAAGAAGGATCTCATGTAGCCCAGCAGCCCAATTCTGCTATTGCTAGGAACAGGCCCCAGGTTTCACACTAACTGTGCAAGTCTCAGGACTTGTCAGGTTTTGACTCAACTTGTCTTTGCCTACATGGACCTTTYTTTGGGTTTGCTTAGCTGCAACAGCAGTTTTYCTAATGACCAGCTGTCTACCACCTAGTATCAAAACATAATTTTTCTACAGATAGTAGCAAGTAGTTATTCTGTGGATAATGATGTATTTGTGACCCACAAAGAACRGTGTAGTGCAGAGGAGCATCGGTGTGGTGTGGTATCAGAGGCCTTGCAGGTGGGGACCCAGGACGCAGGGTGGAGGAGCAGGAGCAGAGGCTGAAAAGAGGGGGCTYGGGGTGCCACTGGGGACCCCAGTGCTGTGAAGAGCTCACCAGTGGTTGGTAAAGAAGTGCAGGCTGGGAGCTGGGCGAAACCAAAAGAGATGAAAGAGCAAGTCTCAAGCAGATGTAAACCACACCATATACAGTAAATTTGGACATAAAATGGAGTTGCAGCCCAATGAAGCAAGAGCAAGGTGTGACAGCATGTTGGAAAAATAGCCCCAGGTGGGGATCCTCAGAGTGGGGAGGATCATCAATATCATATTCCTCCTTCTAGCAAAGAAGTGGAAGAAACTCCATCATAAACATCACACACCTCCTGGCAAAGGGCATGTGATGCTGATGACTTGCTGCAACCCCCATCTTCTTCTCTAGCAATACTGATGCCATCAAATACAGGACCAAAAATGGAAGTSTAAGGGACAGCCCAACAGCAGAGGTGGATACTAGGAAGGTTTTGTACAACAGTTTTAACTCTATTATTTATGTCATTCTGTATGAATCAGATAATTTGTACTGTGGCAGGTAGTATTATTGTGACTAGACTAAATAACTGTCTGTTGTATTGTAATTAGTCTTAAGATTTTCATTAGACTGACAATAAATTCTTGGCTTCCCATATAAGGTGCATTTTCTTTCCTGCCCATAACAAGTTTTTGAGTGCAACACTGGTCTAAGAATTCACTTTCATGCAATAACCATGGTAAGGAGCAGTGGCAACATAAACAATCACCACATCATAGGATAACTATATTAATTTTTTAACTTTATTTTTATCTGAGCAAATAATTTTTAAAAGAATTTTTTCTGTAGTCATAATTCCACATATTTAGCTAAATAACGTCTGCTATCCTAAACTCCGCAGTAAAAATGATTTTTATAAAATAGAAGCTGTCCCTTTTTATTGCAATGCCTTTTTTACATATCTAGTCTATTGCTCAATATTACAAACAGATCATGAAAGTATTACTTTCAGTGTGATGGTAAATAAAGTATATGCATTCCATTGACATCAAGAAAGAAAAAGGATTAAAGAAATAGGGCACAACTAGTTAAAATCTGAACAATTCTGCAGCCCTGAAAAGAGATAGTTATGTTTCAAAGGTCTCTCTCCTCAAACCTGAAAGGCTATTTAGAAATGTTTTAAACATCAAAAAATGAGAGGTAAAGAAACCTGTATATCTTCTATTTGTTTAGTAGAACTAGTTTTACTRTTTTTCATTTGCATTGCAGATGCAATTTCCCAGAAAGCATTCTGGGAAAAAAAGCCTTTGATGGATATGTAATACGTGTCAGTATTTGCATTTCTCACCCTATCTGTCTTCCTTTAGTACAAAAGAAGAATCAATTTAATTGATTAGATTTAGATAGCAAATGTCTGTAAGAAGCTTATTTTGGAAAGCAACTATAAAAAGAATAGCATATTTTAAGAGAGCTTTTCAAAGATAAACTAAAAGGTTCATATTAGAAATTCAGTTTCAGACAATATAAAGAACAGGGTAAATGTAAAGTGCAAAGATCCACTGCATAGTGAAATATGTATCTAAGTTTTGGGAAGTAATTCAAATAGACTCTTGTGCTGTATTTACTTTGTAGGAAAAGCAAGGGCCATGGGACACACATAAGGCAATGGTGCAGAAGGTGGTTATGGCTCTACAACCTGAGAGACTCTTTTAGTATATTAAGTTCACAGGCTGGTTGGGAAGTTGCACCAAGGCCGATATTAAGACCAATACTACATTCTGCCTATGGTTTGGACTTCTTCTGAATGAAATTAAAATTAATGGTTTAGTTAAAAAGAACAAATTGAGCTAATTTTTGTACCGTGACTAATGTTTATTTCTTTACCATACTATGTTGTGCTGTGAAAAGCTACAAAAAAATACGATCAGGTTTGAGAGAATAACCAGTGCTTTTATCACACTGAGAGAGGCTCCCGTGCCACATCTAGAATTAGGGTTAGGGCTTCAGCATCTACGGCACTGATCTGCTCTGCAGCCTGGGCGACCAGGCCGACAGGAGCCTCAGGGGTTTCAGCGCAGACAAATGCAAAACCCTGCACTTGGGATGGATGAGCCCAGGCATGGGTRCAGGATGGGGTCTGCGCGGCTGGATAGCAGCTCTGCAGCAAAGGTCTTGGCAGACAACAAGCTGAACAGGAGTGAGCGGGGCACCCTGGCAGCCGTGAAGGTTAGAAACACCCTGGGTGCATGAGCGGTAGCATAGCCAGCAGGCAGTGGCAGTGATTTTTTCCCCAGGTCACATCTGGGTACAGCATTGGCACCCCTGCTATAAGACAGTCAAGCTGCAGAGATGCCAATGCAAGATCGTTAAGATGATTAGGGAGCTGATGATTAGAACATAATAAGCAACAAGAGCAGAGGGAACTCACTCTCCTTGTGTAGCCTGGCGATGAGAAGTCCAAGGAGGAGTCTAACTGCTGTCTTCCGTTACCTGAGTGGAGCTATCTGATAGCATGAGAGTTGCCTCTAAGGTGCACAACAAAAAAGATGAGAGGCAACYGCACAAGCTGCAGCAAGGGAAATCCTAACTGGATACAGGGCAAAATTTTTACAAGTGATTAAACACTGGAAAGGGCCACCCGTCGAACCTGCGCAATCCCTGCCTCAGAGAGTTTCAAAACCCAGCTGAACAAAGCCCTGAGCAATGTGACCTAACTTTGAAGTCAGCCATGCTCAGAGCAGGAGGACTAGATGAAACATGGAGGTCACTTCCAACCTCAGTGATCCTACCGTGCTTTGATAAAAACAGCAGGTTTCCACATTTTGGGCAATGYGAAATAGTGCTTTCCCTGCTAAGTTAGCTACCATGCTGCGATGGCCTCATGATGCAAAGCTGTATTTAAGGTTCGTGTTAGATTTATAGTTGGACAGACCTCTACAGCAATAAGTAAAATAAAAGTTACTGAGTTTAAAAAGTTGGATTAAACTGAGCTTTAGATAATAATGAAGAATAAGTAATTTTAAAATTCTTTACCTGGAAGGACTATTAAGACAAAGCTAAATATAGATGTTAGAATGTTAGAACCATAGAATAATTAGGTGAAACACGYATTTAATTAGAAAAGGGATGATAAAGTAAGTTTTGAAGCATGACTCCTAACATTTCCTTGCCATATTGTTTCTGTGATGTGAGTGGCTGCTCAGCCAATGCTATGCCAAGGCAAGGGTTAGCCTTGTCAAAGGTAAATTCAAGATTACTGATGGAGCTAAGAAAACAATGCTGAGTTACAGTTCAAGAAAAGCTGAGTGTGACCCTTTCTGATGCACAGTTCATGACCCRGTTCTTGCGATCCAGGTGGCACCGAGGAGAACGCTTGTGTTAGGAGTCTGCTTCTACAAGATGCCAGGTAGCAGAGGAATTTAATTCCGTATTGAATTCATGGGCTGGTTCTCAGAATTAGGTACGCTGGAAGGCTAAAACTGGACTGAGGGTTGGGATTAGTACACCTTCAGCAAGTATGTATAAGGAATTTATCCCTGTGTTAGGAGCCCAAGCTTGTTCTTCATAAAGATTAATACTGAAGCACRTATAATATTCTTCCAAAAGGCTTTTAAAAAGTAGAAACTTCTTAAAAGTACAAACTTTTTAAGTGCCTTGCCGTTTTAAAGGGTTTTTATTTTTCTTCAGAAACACATAAACTGTGCTAAAAATATATTTTGTAATCAAACTTCTTCTAAATTTACAATATAACTCTACATAGCTATGCTAATTATATCACTATGAAAAGATACACCAAAACTGTAAATGACTAAGGACCTGAAGTTAATATTTAAAGTGTAATATTAATTTGTACAGAATTATCTGTTAAGCTCAAGACRGTTAATTAGTTCATTGTTCATTTCTGTTCTGTTGAGCTCCTATAAGGATGAATTCGGCCTAGGTTGTTTAATTTTCTGCAATGATTTAGATATCCAATATGTTTAAGAATCACTTTCTAATTTTTCTCTTAGTCATGCAAAGTAACATTAATTTACCATTTTTAAAGCTACTCAATTAGAAAATTTAATTTTTTTGATGTTTATAATTAAATTCTAAATCAAATATGTAAATATGAAATGGGGAACCACTATTAAAATAAATGATCTTTTTTTAATTTCAGGGAGCTTTGTGTTCACCTCTGAGGAAAATTCAGAGTGCAACCCATGTGACTATTTTAAAATCTGCCATTTACTTTTGCTTTACAGTTGTTTTAGAATGTTTTGGTGTTGGGCTGGTTGTTTTTTTCACAAAAATAATGAAGAGCTCATGAAGTTACTTTCTCAGCTTTGACAAATGCTGGTTATGCTGGCAGCTAGCCAGCATCTTTTTGCAGAATAACTTTAACACAACTGTGCTATGGTTACCTAAAYAGTAGGATAATTTTCATAGAATTCTTGCTACTGTGACTCTGGAATGTAGGCTGCTGGTATCTGGCAATTGCCCCAAACTAATTAATTCTTTATTTTTGAGAATGAATGTTTATTCCACAGTTGGATAAATAATGCGTATGAAGTCACTTTAGGGAAAAAAAAATGTCAGGATGCAAGACCTTTCTGAAAAGAAGAGGAAACAAAAGGTTCTTATTTATTGCAGATACAGAACTAGAAGTCTTGTCAGCCATCAGCACAGTTCAGACTATGGTACTGATGCGGTTTAATCTTTCATATTCTGTTAAGTAACAGACTCTACCTCCCATTTGAGAAATGTTGTGCAATTCTAAGTGGTATTTTAAAACTGAAAATAAGTAATGGATCAGCTCTCATTTGAATAATTTGTGGATATGAATAAGTACATTGAGACAGCAGAATGTGACGTGTGAGAAAACRGAAATATCGTACTTGTACTTTTCACACAAGCAAAGAAATAGTACAATAAATCCTCCAAACTCAGCAAATGTTAAGTGTGGGCTTACACCTCACTTAAGTCAGGAAGACTGCTGCTGCCCAACAACATAGTTATGAATTCAAGCATATGGTTAAATGCATTCCTGCATTAGTGCCACAGTTGCTCTGGAAGATAGTCAGACTCATTAYATTATTTGGGCTACAAATTTTCAGCCTCATTAAAACCCTAATTGCTTGAATGTTGCCATGAAATGAGGACAATCTGATGGGCAGTGTTCCCAAAAGACAATCCACATGCTGTCAACTGTTTGTTTAAGGTATTTTAATGTCATGGAAAATAATATAAAATTAAAATTCATGAATGATGGAATAAATTATGATGGAAAAAGAAGAAATATTTTTAAAAACTCACCCTGCCCATGTGAGGTCCTTTTCTGTTTCTATGAAAGAAAGAGAAACAACTCTCTGAAGTTCTCACTTATTTCTTCTCTAGATATTTTAGTGAGTTGCTAAATGTCATTACTATAAGTAACACTGCCTTTTTGATAGTTCATTAATAACGCAACATCAACCTATATCATAAATTGATGTTTGGTAACTGGGAGTATAACTGTCATTATAAAATGCAATCAAAACAAATGCTGTAAAATAGGAAAATTTAGTTCATAGATATAAGTGAGTCACAAGTGATTAAAATCAGCTCCTCAGAGAGTTAGTGTATTCACTTTGGAGCTTGCTTCTGGTAAATAGGCAGAAAAAGAAGACTTTGCCCCGCAGTAACAGTAATTCTTTGAAACACCTTGTGTAGAAGGACCTCACTTTTGCTGCAGAGGTCTCCCAGCTGTGTACGCGAGAGGCCGGCTTCCACCCCATACCGAGGGGCAGAGCAACCCAGACCACTGCACCGCTCCTTCCCTGCCCAGAAACCTGGTGTCTGCRCCCTGGGAGAAAACGATGGGCTCTGTAGAACCCAACTATACCACGTAGCTGAGAAAATTACATTTACTCTAGAATGATAAACTTTCTTTGAGTATCTGAACAAAAAGACCTTACTGCTGGAGGGCTTTTCTGGAGGTGAAAGCCAAAGTGATTTGGCAGATTAAAGTGCTTTGCCAGACTGAGCATCTGACCTTAAAGCTCCTATCAAGGAATAATGATTGATAATTGTGGGAGTGGAGGTTTTTAACAGTATTCCTAGTTTTTCAGTTATTGTTGCTTGAGTCTTTGTAGGTTGAGACATAAAATCAATTGCAGAAGCCAAATCAACATCATAGATGGTACTGACAGGGTCTGTGATCCACTCAGAAAGTCTCTCAGCTGGAAAATAGAGGATGTTTTGTATCCTTTCATGATTGCACAAATCTTTCCAGATACAATTCCTTCTCTCCCCAGAATCCAGATGATAGGACCCCATCGTGTGGGAGAGGCTTGTGCTTTCTGGTTCCACATCTAAGCCTGTGTTATCAGATATGACAGTGAGCCTTAAGGAGCCGTGAAGTTTTTCCTCTCTGAAAGTACAGTCACGTTCTCGTTATGCCCAAAGGGCATTTATTGGTTTCTTCCACAAAACAAGTGTAATCTTGGGGAAAAAAGAATCAAGAATGAAGTAATTAACACAAAAATCAAACTTTCAAAATKAATTTGGGACAGACCTTCGTTGTGAGCGTGACTGCATGAAAAAATAGTACATGGGGGGGACCTGGTAACATGCTGGGATTTCATTTATCTTTGAAGGAATACAAAAACACCCACCACTTTTTTCCAAAATGATGAAGCAATAGACATGGTATAGGCACATATGGTGACAGGTTTTTTAAAATTCCACTATCTTGGCTTACACTGAGAAATTTGTGAAAGAAACTGTTAAAAAGCAATTGACAGAAATGTTGGGTTTGCTTCTTGCTGGCTATTTAGAATATACAGTGTTACCCTGACTCTGCTGGGATCCTCCTGTGAAGTCGAAATGATACGTGAGCCTGATATATCATCCAGATTATATATTTATGTGAGTTTGAGTGTGTGACTATTGACAGGCAGTGGGTCCAACACTTACTCAGATTAGTCCAGGTTATCACCCTCACCATGTACACATTTGTCTGAACATTTACAGGTAGGTAATAGATCAGCAATTGGTGCTCCCTGATGAAATCTGTGGTGGAGCCTACACTCAAAGATTAAATCTGTGACTACTTTGGCAGAGATTTCTTCCGTGCTCTAAACAGTGTGRGCTGAAGTCTCCTCTATGGCATTAGGAAATGAAGTCATGTGCATAAGTAATGAAAGGCACAACCTGACTGATGGAGAAGGATCATTCAAACTTAGCAGTTTGGGTATTGCTGCTCTTGGGTTCAGAATTGCTGTGATTAATTTTTTTCCTGAAAGAACTTTATAGAATAGAATCATAGAATCATTAAAGTTGGAAAAGATCTTTAAGATCATCGAGTCCAACCGTCAACCTAGCACCCATGCCCACTAAACCATGTCCCGAAGTGTCACATCCACACGTTTTTTTAACGCCTCCAGGGATGGTGACTCCACCACTTCCCTGGGCAGCCCGTTCCAATGCCTGACTACCCTTTCAGTGAAGAAATTTTTCCTAATAGCCAATCTAAACCTACCCTGGCGCAACTTGAGGCCATTTCCTCTCGTCCTATCACTTATTACTTGGGAGAAGAGACCAACACCCGCCTCTCTACAGCCTCCTTTCAGGTAGTTGTAGAGAGMGATAAGGTCTCCCCTCAGCCTCCTYTTCTCCAGGCTAAACAACCCCAGCTCCCTCAGCCGTTCCTCATAGGACTTGTTCTCCAGACCCTTCACCAGCCTCGTCGCCCTTCTCTGGACACGCTCCAGCACCTCAATGTCCTTCTTGTAGTGAGGGACCCAAAACTGAACACAGTATTCGAGGTGCGGCCTCACCAGTGCTGAGTACAGGGGCAAATGAAGTTGCAATGAAGAAAATAACTGGAAAACATACCTATTCGTAGAGGCTGAGTGTGCTAATTTCTTCCGAATTAGSTAATTTACAAAGCAAGTTTTACATATGAAGACTTTGCCTCCAAAGATGTGTTGCTGACAGTGGCAGTGATTTTAGAAACACCCTGGAAGCCGGCTGAGGGAAAAGATGTGGGTAGAGATTAGGCAGAGAAAGAAATTGTGAAGTATATTATTCCTAAAAGATTTGTAATACTCACATATTTTCTGCAAACCAGCTGATATTTCTTAGAAAAATGAAAGGCCTGGAGGTGAGTGGGCATGGCAGGGAAGGATAGTAAAAAATAATTCCAATCTTCAAGGGTAGTCCAAGAACATGGGAAGTGACTGAGGAGGAAGAAGTAGATTTCCTCTTCTGAAATTAAGATACTTTCCTTAAGTGCTCAACTGATCTTGTGATGAACATGTTGAGGTTTCATTCTGGGGCTGTCTGATGTTATGTTCATTGAAAGGAAAACCCTTGATTGTTATTTAGACTTCTCAAGATAAATTGTATGCAGACAATCTTTTTGTCACCATCCTTGCTGCCATACTAAACACTCTTACTTTAGCAGCACCTGAAATTGCTGCCATGAGCTAGTCATGAGTTGTCTTTCTAGAAAAATGGCTTTAAATRCACCTTTACATTTTTCTGGCAACCTGTCCAGAAATGAAATCAGTCTGGCCTATGGCACAGTTGCAGGTGTATGAATAATATTTCTTCATTCAAAAAGACGAAATCAGTTTGATTCCTTGTCCTTTAAAATGAAATCTGAACTGTAATCTGACTTCGTTGGCTGCTAAAAACTAGTACTAAAAATTCTCCCAAATCACATGCTTAGAACTTGAGAACCCTGCTACATGCTTGTTGTGGTTTAACCCCAGCCGGCAACTAAGCCAACTAAGCCCCACCCAGCCACTTGCTCACTCACCCCCAGTGGGATGGGGGAGAGAATCTGAAGAGTAAAAGTGAGAAAACTCGTGGGTTGAGATAAAGACAGTTTAATAGGGAAAGCAAAAGCTGCGCATGCAAGCAAAGCAAAACAAGGAATTCATTCCCTGCTTCCCRTCGGCAGGCAGGTGTTCAGCCATCTCCAGGAAAGCAGGGCTCCATCACGCGTAACGGTTACTTGGGAAGACAAACGCCATCACGCCGACACCCCCCCCCCCCCCTTCCTTCTTCCCCCAGCTTTACATGCTGAGCATGATGCCATATGGTGTGGGATATCCCTTTGGTCAGTTGGGGTCAGCTGTCCTGGCTGTGCTCTCTCCTACCTTCTTGTGCACCTGGCAGAGGATGGGAAGCTGAAAAGTCCTTGACTAGTGTAAACACTACTTACCGACAACTAAAACATCAGTGTGTTACCAACATTATTCTTATACTAAATCCAAAACACAGCACTATACCAGCTACTAGGAAGAAAATTAATTCTGTCCCAGCCGAAACCAGGACAATGCTTCCCTCTGAGACAAGAGGCAGAAAAAGTGTTCAGTRGATCTAAAATTCTTTGGTCATAGAGGTAGAGACCTTACTATGCAGTACTAAGTGTAAGATGTGAAATGGATTCCATGACACTTCCTGGATGACTCTGAGAGTGCTTTAGGGGTCTTTGCCACTTTGAAGAGCTCTTGAACAAACTGAAAACTGTGACAGGAACTGATGCTACCACTACTTAACCTGGAATGGCTGTGCTGATCCTATGGAAGAATGCCTTCCTTTGGATGTGGAAGGAAGGAGCCTTATGGTTGTGCTGCTGCTGATCTGTCTCTTCTGGCCTGAATCAAACTGGAAGAAAGCTTGAAATAATCAAGGAAGCTTCATCTAGTGCTACAGGTGCTTTGATAGATAACATAGCCAGTTCTGGTGTAGATAATACAGTGAGATGTGAATATTTGTTGAATAGCTATCCTTTGCGTCTTTGGAGAGGGGAATTGGTATTTATACTTCATGATTTTATTCTGCATGGAATCAGTAGGGACGTATACACACAAATGCATTACTTTGTCATGGTAGAGAAATGGTGAAATTGTTAGCTGTCTCTGATGACTCACTGACTTCCTCATGCTTATGCCATGGTGACAAGGTGCTCTTTTCTCCTGCAGACAGCACGGATGTGTTTCAAAGGCTTTGAAACATAGGCCTAGATACTTTTTACTGAAGAATGTATTCTCCTTGACACCTGTGAGACTGCAGACATAAGCCCTCGAAAAACTAGCATGTAAAGTGAAAACCTTGAAGGAGTGGAGGATGTCTAACCTCTGAGTCAGACATCTCCTTTAGACTTCACTATCACAAAAACAGAGCTTCATCAGTATTTGTGTGTTTTGAAATGAGATTACAAAATCATGGAGTTATAGGAGATACTAGATTCATAYTAGAAGAATAAAGGCACTAACCATATCCATCAGCATGTTGTATCACAGATGTTTTTTAAAGCCTGTGGTCTGGATTCAGCCACGGTGCTTGTTGATGATTCCACCTGCCCTAGCAAATGCTAAATGCCTTGTCTTTGGTCAATGAATTAAAATAATCAGCAGTAGCAAAGAAAGAGGAAGCTAAGTATAGTAATCAAAGGCAGGAAAGAAAGATATAACAATTCTCAAACTGCAGTGTGTATTAGGATACTGGCATTGTTTCGGTGCTATGTTCAGCTATCAGAAAGGACCAAGTTATGGCTAAGTTCATTCTTTAKGCTCTTGAAAGAAACGGTTTGACAGCAGCCAGGATAAAAAGATGGCATTTACTGGATGTTAATTAAGGTAATTACTGAATAAATACTTGAGGAAGAACCAGGGAATATGGTATGTTCATCATAAATCCAGACTTCTTAGTAAGCAGTATTTTGATTGTCATGAAAATGGTATCGTGTTATAGTCGCAGTTGTTTTGTTCCAATAACGCTGAAGCTCACTTCTAAGCTCACTCCTATACTCATCCACATACTCTTTCACATCTACAGAAGAACAGATGCCAYTTCCAGTTCCTTAACTTCCTACAGAATAGTTTGTGTTGGTTTTGTGTGTTGTTTTTTTTTAGGAGCGCAAAGATTGAATCATAAAACTTCTTTTATTGAGATGTCTAATTAATGATCTACAAGGCAGAAAGCTGAGGGGGTGGAGGGGAGTAATCAATGTTTTCATCCTGTGGCATTCGGGTTCAATTATACTGCTGAAGCCTGGAAGCTGTGATGTTTTAAAGCAATCATTCAGTGTTACACATTACAGCTATTCTGGAATCTGTAGTTTGTTCATAGTTTATGCTGTAGTTACTGCAAGTATATCCCTCATTCCTTAAATTAGGTTGCACATATTGGAACAAGTTATGTAGGTATCTGATAATTAGCAACAGCTGACAATAATAAAGTAACAATCACAAAAGAAAGCGAGGAAAATATGTCCTGCTTTCCACTGCAAAATTTTCACAGAGTCAATGATCACATTCAAATGTCAGCATAGCATACACAACACACAGCCCTGATGTTTCTTTTGCACTGTAACCTTACAGCTATTTTGTATGTAAATTCCAGATACTGTCCTAATACTTAGGTATTGTTCCAGTCCCCACACCTCAGTGCCATTTAAGAATGAGCAAATACAAGGTGCCTCTCTGGAATTGTAATAATGTATATTTAGCCCCATTGGTGCATATCTTTTAACTATCCCTCGTTTTAGTTTTTAGTTTCTCTCTTTCCCACATAAATTACTCTCAGTGCTTGACAACTATGCACTTACTCTTAAGCCTGAACATTAGAAGACAAAATAGCTGTGCCTTTATAAACATGAGAGAAGATGGATATCTCCACAGCAACATCGAAGACTTGAATTTCCTTAACTCCTCCGCTATTTTCATAGGATGCTCTATTTATGGAATCACCAATAACCAACTATTTCCATTTTTTTAAGCAAAATAAAACATTAAGATCAGATAATATAAAAATTATCAAACCAAACCCCCACCTAACCCAAAGCAGTCACCTAAAGTGRATTAGTAGGGAAGAATATAAGATCATATCACTCTTACATCGTATACTTTTAAGTTATCCATGCCTATAGTTATTATAATAGTTATATAATATATAGTAATATATTATAGTTATTATAAACAATATTCATGCCTTTTAAGTTATTGATGCCATGGCCTGTGGGATCCACTGATTATATTTAGATTTTTACAGTAGATTATAAAAGAGGGAGGAACAGTATTGTAATGCTGAAAAAGTTTTAATTTTTTCTTAAAAACAGTTCTTTAGTTTTTAGTTATCTAGTAYCCCGTTTGTATTGGGCATTAGCCTCTCAAGACACCAGTGGTCCTTCACCCACCCCTTCACACTACTGTACGGATAAAGATAATAGTGAATTAAACTTGCCTTTGTTTTGTTTAGCAATTTCAGCTGTAGGCTTACTGGCTTGGCTGCCTGCAGACACACCTAGAATATTTGTGAAGGTACGTGGTTTCTTGGCTGTACAGAAAACTTCAAACAAGCTGGTTTAAGAGGAAATACTTTGGTGATACCTGATGAGAAATTGCCTTGTGTTCAACACCCGGACAAGAGAAGGAAAAGAAAGAAAAGAAAATTCAGGTGATACCTTCCTGAAAACAGAGCAGATTAGAAGTAGGGTATGAAGTTAGAAGGTTATGAATAAAAATATCRGTGGTATCTTCCTTGAGTTTCTGCCACTGACATTATGTTTCAGACATGTGCTGTGCACAGGGAGTATATGTCCTGTAAATAAGACCACGTTACTGTCATCTGTATTCCCACTGCTTAATCCGTTGTCTAGGTGTCTACATTCAAGTTCTCTGTTGATGGACATGACCTGAGATTATGCACTGAACTTGGATTACACCAACAAGAATTTAGAAAAAAAATTAAAAAATGAATGTATTCTGACAAGGTTTTTGGCTTTAGAGTTACATTTGTCTTTCATAAATAAACACATTAAACTCTGTTGTTTCTATGTGTAGAACCATAACCAGAGTAGTAGAGGATATTTGTACAGGGTTTGAGGTGATATCCTACGATCTTTGACCTACCCTACATATTGCGTGACTACAGACAYGGCATTTAATTTGCCAGTGCCTTACCTTCCCATGTGTGACATGGGAACGGTAGCACTTCCATCTCTCATCAAATTGCTACGATGAGAAATGAGTATCGGGGGCTCCTTAGATGCCATGATAATGGATACTAATCAAATACATGAGAAATAAGATGATGGAACCGTTATGATTATTGTGAATTATTATGAACAGATTCAGTGCGACTGAATTAGTGGTCTTTAAAAAATATAAGGGCCTGCAGAAGTACACGAGAGGGTGAAAGTCACTTTTTTCAATGTGTTACTTAACACGTATGATAGCCAGGGTAAAACCACGTCTTGCCCCCAGGTCTCTTGTAATAATAATTATTGTTCTCTTTCCGAGGGCAATTAACATCAGCGTCTCATTTTCTGGGTTTGTCCGCCCTTTCTCGCTTCCACGGCTGCCTTCGGCAGGGCAGCCCCGCCGGGCAGCCCGCTGCGCCCCGCGCAGAGGGGCGCTGCTCCCCCCGCCCCGCGCCGCCCGCCACGCGATCCCCCGCCGCGCCCCCTGGCGGCGCGGAGCCCGCCCGCCTGGCAGCGGGGCCGCCGCGCCCCGTCCCTCCCGCGCCGCTTCGGGCGGCAGCCGGCGCTCCACGAAACGTCCCAAGCGTTTGCTGCCGCGGTGCGTTTTCCTTTGTAGCCCGTCGGCCTCACCGCGGGCCCGCCCGCAGGGCGTTGAAGTTTGGGACGTTGCCGGCCGGGGCGCGGTCCGCCCGCGCTCTCCCCAGCCGCCGGCTCGCTCACTCGCAACCGGGGAAAGAGTCGCTCGCTCACTCGCAACCGGGGAAAGAGGGGTTTCCCCGGCTAGCCCGCGGGACGCGCCGGGAGTTTCCGTGCAGGGGCCGAGGGGAAAGCGACCGGAAAGGCGCGGGAGCGAACCCGCTCGGGACCGCCCCCCGGGCTAGCTTCCACCGCGGCCCTCCCCCGCCCCACGCCCTTCGGGCTCGCGCTGGCCCCGGTGCCGTTCCCCCCCGGGGGCTCCGGTGCGCGAGCGTGGCAGGTCGGCGGCGGGCGCGCTGCGTCCCTTCGGGCAGCGACGAGCCCGGCCGCTGCCGCTCCGCCCCGGGACGGCCGCCCGCGCCTGGCACCGGCCGCCGGGCACCCCGCGCGCCTCGGGCTGGGGCAGTCACGCGCGGCTCCCGCTCACGGTGACGTCACCACCCCGCTCCCGCCTCGCCGCCTCAGCCGGCGGTGGCAGCCCGCGGGCGGCGGCGCGGGCCGGTGCTCCGCGCCACGGGCGGCGGGCGGTGGCGTCGCGCTGTGGAGGGCCGCTTGGCGCCGCCTCTTCCCCTCCCTCTCCGCCGGCCTCCCTCCCTCCCTGCGCTGCCCCATGTTCGGGCTGGAGAAGCCGGCGGGGCAGCAGAAGCCGGGCAGAAGTGGTGGGCTTCCGAACATGGCGTCCGTGGGGGATTTTAATGTGCTCAGCTCCAGCATCCCGGCCACCAAGGTGGAGCTCTCCGTGTCCTGCAGGTACGTCGCCGGCTCAGGGCCGCCCTGCCCGCTCGCCCCGGGGCAGCGGCGGGGCCAAACAAGCGAGCGGGCTGGTCCCCGCGGTGTGCCGCGCGGGGGGCCCCTCGCCCCGGGCTTGTCAGCGGAGCGGGGAGGAGAAGGGGCAGCGGCCGGGCGCGGGGTTGCCCTCCGCATGCCCGGCGCTGTGCGAGGCGCTCTTCCTCCTGTCCTGGGGGAGCGTGCCCAGCGCGGCGAAGTTGCAAATCCTCAGCCGCGGGCAGAGTCCGGGAGCAGCCGGAGGTCGGCTGCCAGCCCGCCGCAGCCCGCTTGCCGCGCACCAGGCGTGCCCGCGGCAGGGGTGCTGCCGGCGGACCCCGGGGAGAAGCGCCGGGTCTCGCAGCGGCTGCGGGCAGCTGCCGGCCTTGCCGAAACGGGCAGCTGCTGCTGCCGCCGCCCCAGATCCTTCCCCTGCCTCTGCCCGTGCCTCCCCCCTCTCCAGGGGGAAGGTGGCCGGAGGGGAGCGGGAGTCGCGTCGCTCTGCGCGCAGAGCGTTCTCTCCAGCAGGTATTTAACTTCTGGAGCTGTCCCAAGTGCCGCGGGTGGGGACGGAGAAAACTCCCATCCGGAATAATCCTTTCATAGATTGTTTAAGGCTTTCTTGCCAAACTGTTACGAAACCGRGTGTGTTACCTCGTCACGTTTTATCGTAACGCTGCTGCCGAGAAATTAAAAAAATRCCGACCCGTAACACAAAATCTAGTGTATCCAGTTTTGTTCCTCGACATTTATTTGGCCGTGGTTTGTTTGTCGGTATTTCAAAAATCCTGCTTTCTCCCTTGAACCACAGAGAATTTCCCATTAGAGGTCTAAAAATACTTTTATTTGTGGGCTTTTATATTCATATCTTCATTCACGTTTCACAGCTTCCTTAAGTGTTCCCTAGTAGTTGCAGAGCAGTGGTTCCTTTTACCAGCAGAGTTGACAGCTTCTAGCGGATAATTTAAACTGTTAGTGTTGTTTCCTGACGGGAAATGAGACAAAGTTTGTGCTCCAGTTCATTGCTCCATTTTCTAACGTAGCTGCCCAGGAGTTGCTGCTGTTAACACTGCTTCTCTGAGGACAGAACAGCAGTGCTCTAAACTTAAATTGTCAGACTACTCCCTCTCTTCCCTTAGTAAATAAAGGATGATTTGATGTTTTATCAAGGGTGCATTTCAAAAGAAGGCTGAGACGATGAGTAGTAGGATTGAATTTGGAATACTGAAACAGTCACTAGGCTGACATATGAACACACTTACTGCCTGTCTCTGCAAAGTTCACTTGCAACAACGACAGAAAACCCCGGTCCCATGAAGGGCGTGCTGCTATGTGTAAAAGCAATCCAGGACCTTTAGTRTTACTTTTAGGTTTTTCAAATAACCTGTCACAATTACAGATGTCAGAACATTTATGCTTAATTTGACTCAGTTCACTTATAATGGGAGTTTCTTTCGTTCTAGGTATTGTTTGTATATACCTGCAATGTTTTCTTCAAACCTTAGTTTTATAGTGATTTGAGAATACATTAGATAGTTACAAAGAAATGTACAATCAATTCTGACCTTAGTTACCATACTTGTAACTAATTTCAGTATGTAGTTTACAATGTTAATTTCTCTGTAGGTATCTTCAAAAGCCATGGCTGTTTTGCTAAAACTGCTTTTTTTTCTTGTTTAAAAAAAATGGTCTCCCATCCTGCTATGTCTCGATGTCAAGTGCAGAAGGATGGGAATTTCCGTAGTGATTCCTTTCTTCTTTATGTGGTGGAATGACAGCTTTAGATTACAAAATCATACTTCAGAATGGAGTGTAAAAGGAATGACATTGGGGCAGAGATTAATGATTAACACATATTTGGGATTAATCTGTGAACACATTCATTGGTTAAAGCTCTCAAAAAGTAGTGTTAAATGAAATTGTGAAATACAGCAAGAGCAAACTGCAAAGTTCAGAGAATGCTGAAATTTCTTTAATAATTAGCAGTTGTGTATTCCTTAACACCTGGAGAGAAATGCTTTTAAAATAGTTTGAGTCATGATGRTAGTTTTCCCTTGATACCTTGAAGAGTTGTAGAACCAATTTGGTCACTAGTTTACATCAACAATTACCAGCTGATAACTATTCTTTCTTCCTAGATTTTTCTTTCTCTTTTTTTTTTTTTTTTGCTTGTTTTCATTGTAGTAAATATGAGAACTTCTTCCACTTTATACAGATGGTTTAATTTGATGGTCAGTGAAGCAGTGCAAGCTGTTTGTGCCACAAAATGAATTTGTGACTCTAGACAATATTCTTTTGTCTCTTTTTTTTTTCTCTTTCTTCTTACTCAGTAAAGATACATCTTCTATTCACTTAGCTTTTAATTCTGTATGGTTTGTCTGTCAGCACTTCCCAAGTTAATTTACCCTGCATGCCCATACTGTCAATGTTACCAAGTTAGCCAGGTTCCAGTACTATGCAGATGGCATTGCACTGCTACTTATTCTGCAAGCCAGCCTGTTTTAGCTTCAGGGGCACATCAGGTAGCCTTTAGGAGAAGTGCATCTCATAGGATGAGAAATTGTCTATGAAAATTATAAAATCCAGAAATGTTTTGGATATTGGGTGATGCTCTTTCTTGGGTTTCTTTATGACTAAAAACTTTTCATATGGTTCCCACATGGCTTACTGAATGCCAGCATTGGCTGTAGTTTTATAAATGCTAAAAAAGCAAAAAATGAATTTAGTTCTTTCTAGTTATTACTACTCAGTGCCTATCAAACAAAAAGTTCACGATTCTTTTCTGACTCTTKTAAGATGTAGATTTCCAAACCTCTGAGGTTTTTTTATCAGGAATCTGTATTCTTTGGCTCAAGAGCCAGATCTAATGTGGCAGAACAACTTAAATGTGTCATCCCAGAGGATCCTCTGGTGTTGGTAATAGTCCACTATTGTTTGGATCAGTTGTTCCAGTAGCCATCTCCCTCTGTGCCCTGTAGCTTCCTTCATCACATGCCCTGAAGGGCATGCATGGTCTGATGAAAATTTCACTGTCACCTGCTGTGCAATCTTTGTTTGTTGCAGCCTGGCATAATTTTGCACGATTGTCATGTGGTGAAGGATCAGGACCTTGGCCCTGCAGTCAATGKGGAAGAGAGAATATAGGCTGCTCTTTGTCTTTTGCTCCACTACTGTTTTGCAGCCCAAAGTTTCCTGTTCCTCTACCTCTAAAGGGGTAATTGCACTGCATATGGATTATAGGCCTGTGCCTAGACTTGAATCTTCACTTGCCAGCTGTGTGTGTAAACTTGTGGTCCCACGTGAGCTTGAGGTGAGCTTCAGGCCATGTGTGTGTCATCCTGTATCTCCCTTTCTGGTGGTGTTCCTCACTGATTCCAATCTAGTTAAATTTTGGAAGACCTTCATATTCTGTTCCCGTCTTCCCTACTATCAGTGCAGTTACTATGTTGTTGACTGAATTAGCGTATTTAATGCTGAGAACACAAGTAGATGATGGCTACCACATATCTTCAAGTTTGTGCTGTGTGTGAACATACGAAGTTCAACGTAGTTCAACGGGCTCTCAAGTTTTTCACTTTTTGTTGTGATCTGTATAATGGCTATTTATGTTCCTCATTGTTACTGTGTGGACCGACCTAGTTTTTTTCCTGTAGTCTCCTGATTGAGCCACAGCCTTTATGAAACCTTATCTTACAAGAAGGGCCAAGAGTTTCATTATGCCTCATGTTCATGTTTGTTTACTTACTGAACGAGGAGTTATCAGTCAGAATTATCTTCTTGAGAGTAATTTTTTAGTATCTATAGGAAGGTGAAGCTATAGTTTGATCACTTTATGACTTCTAGTAGTGTATCAAAKATGACATGGTTATCTGAAAGGTGGTAAAAGCGTTGTAAAATATTAACACGGTAAAGGGTCACTTTTCTAATTCAGAAAGTTTGTTATGATAGTATTGCTCTGCTAGACATTATGCTCAATCAGGCAGTCTGTCCTCATTGTTCTGGGTTTATGCTGGATAGGCTCTACACTGGCTGTATTCCCACACCAGGCATAATGTGCATATAGGCAGCATAAACTCCTTATCATGGTTAGTTCAACAGAAATACAATTGGTTGCCCATGCTTGGTTTGGATCAGTTCTATGCTGCTTCACAATTTGTACAGAAATCTAATATTAATGAATGCGCTGAATGGAATTAAGCAACTCCTATTCTCAGTAATGAAGATAATTTAATTTCAAGTTTCTCACACAGAGGAACAAAACGTACTACTTCAGAATTTTTGCCTTTCCTTTCGCTTGGCAGTCTGAAAGTCTTAACTAGCCACTTTCTAGTGGTTGCGGTAACCAAAAGTATGTTTAATTATATCTTTGATTGTCCTAGGCATTGATTTCTGGCAAGATCGCTTCTCTCCAGCCAATGTACTTACCTCCTGATTTTTTTTGAAATATTAATCATTTGTTAGAAATCCCTGTCGCAGAAAGATGCAATGATAAAAGAGATATCCATAACAAATGATTTGAGCTTGTAACTTTGTACAGTAAAAAAATACAGAATATAAAATTAATCCTGATTGTAAGTCTGGTTTTAGTTTTCCTGCTTTCTTTGTGTTTGTGTGTCCAGGTTGGATTAAAAGTCTGTGGAGTGGTTATGTGTGACTGACAACAGAAAGTTGATCTTACATGTTTTTTCTTTGAAACGAAACTGCCTAGACAACCAGCTGGCTTCAGCTGAGAAAAACAAATGTATTGTGAGAAAAAATATAAACAGGTGACAGTGTCCATCAAAATAGTCGTGGAGATGCATTCCTGATAGCCTGCGCGGTTTGGTTTTCACCTATGTGTCTATATTGTTTGAACTTTAAGCATGCAGTCCTGTGACTTCTAGAATTTAAGGCAGATCTGTTGCCCTGTAAATTCAATCTTGTGACTGCTAGGAACAGGCCCCAGGTTTCATACTAACTGCAAGTCTCAGGACTTGTCATGTTTTGTCTAAACTTGTCTTTGCCTACATAGAGCTTTGTTTGAGTTTGCTTAGCTGCAAACCCAAACCCAGCGTTTTTCCTAATGACCAGGTGGCTACTGCTTAGTTAGTTTCACTTTGCCTTGTCTTTGTGTAATTGTGTGGTGCAACCGTATTTCTTTCTACAGATAGTGGTATCAAGTAGTTATTCTGTGGATAATGATGTATTTGTGACCCACAAAGAACAGTGTAGTGCAGAGGASCATCGGTGTGGTGTGGTATCAGAGGCCTTGCAGGTGGGGACCCAGGACGCAGGGTGGAGGAGCAGGAGCAGAGGCTGAAAAGAGGGGGCTCGGGGTGCCACTGGGGACCCCAGTGCTGTGAAGAGCTCACCAGKGGTTGGTAAAGAAGTGCAG
Organism: Oceanodroma leucorhoa; assembly: GCA_030449065.1. Taxonomy (NCBI): domain Eukaryota; kingdom Metazoa; phylum Chordata; class Aves; order Procellariiformes; genus Oceanodroma; species Oceanodroma leucorhoa. Next base: position 2,865,998 of record JASVER010000009.1, on the reverse strand, counting down.
GCTRGGAGCTGGGCGAAACCAAAAGAGATGAAAGAGCAAGTCTCAAGCAGATGTAAACCACACCATATACAGTAAATTTGGACATAAAATGGAGTTGCAGCCCAATGAAGCAAGAGCAAGGTGTGACAGCATGTTGGAAAAATAGCCCCAGGTGGGGATCCTCAGAGTGGGGAAGAAGAAGCCATCAACATCATACTTCTTCTGAGACCACCTGCTCCACCCCTGCCACCACTATAAAGTTCATGCTTCTCCCCAGTCAGGACATGGGACGCTGACAGATGGCTCACTGCAACACCCTCCCACAGCTGAAGTCAACAATCTTAGGCCTCAGAAGGGTGGTATAAAGGAAAGCCTGACAGCAGGAAAAGGGCTGGGTACTAGGAAGTATGTAACAACTTTAAATGTATTATTATGACGACTTTCTGTAGTAATATAATTTTCCTCATTTTCTCTGCCCATTACTAGGCAGTGCCTCACCCACCAACACCCCTGAAATGGCTGAGAAAGGATGAGGAGTATTGCATTGATAGTATACGTTTGCTTTCTAAATTACTTCTTTGATGTATACCTTTTAAAGAGTTGTTTCAGAAAAATGTGCAAAACAATCTGTATGTTTTATATATTGTTATACATTAATGAAACACTGTATTACATTCCTAAAGAAATCAGATCGAAAATAGGACAGCCTATCCATGGATTTGGATGGGCTGGGTGAAAGTAGCTGGAAAGGACTGGTGAGTTGACACTAGATTGAATAGGTCTTTCGACCACCAGCAATCCTTAGTGCCATCCCCCAGGATACATCACTAGTAGCTCAGAGCCAGAGACTGTTTACCTGCCCAGCCTTAGAAACATAAATRTAGATGGTTCATTCTGTTGGTTTCAAATAATAATTGGGTTGGTATTGAAGCAGAGTTCAACCAGTTTGTGATATTCCTAAATGGATTTTTCTTATTTAAACTGGGACAGTCCAAATTTGTGTTCAGGTCTGCTTCATCTGGAAGAGTATCTTTTCATAATCCAGTAATTCTTGTCTGTTTCCACAGAACTGCTGCAAAACTAGTGCTGTGTTTAAGTAAACAAACTTGGCAATTCCTTTGTGTTTKTTTTTTTTTTAACCCCCGGGAGTACTACAGCAGTTTTAATAGAGGTTTCATCCTAAAACTGTTTGCGTGCATCTCGCCAGAGAAGACTTTCTGTGGGTTGTCATAAAACTCATGGGAGCACTGCTGGTCTAACCCTTCACATTGCTTCTCTCTTTCTTTTTCCCTTAAAGAGAATGGCTTCTGAACCAATATATGTTTAAATTGACAATGAAAGTTACTGGGAGGCTGAAAATTATTTTTCATCTTCCTGTGAACAAGAAGAGTCAATTACTTCTCCAAAGGTTATGAAGAGGTATTGTGGATGTTTTCTTAAGCTTGCGTATCAGAGATACATTTGCTTTCTTCCCAGTCCTTCTAGTGCCCCAAAGAGTGGAGACAATCTGAACAGAAAGGAAGAGGTCGTCCTAATTGCCTCATAGTCAGGAGACCCACCATTTTCTCACCTGTGAGCTTTTCCTAAGAGAACCAGTTATTTTGACAAGAAGATAAAATTCTGAGAAATTGTCTAATCTGCTTTTAGGTCCAGGGGATTTTGAATCTAGAGATCTGGAGGCTAATAGCTTTCTTTTTATTGTGTTCTGACAGAATACAGAAGGAGAGAGTAAATAGCTAGGAAAGGGTGACTACTTAAGCTAGCACTACAACTGAAATGTTGTTTGTGAAATTACTCTGCAAGAAGTCAAGTGGACTCTTCACTCAAGTAGGCTCTTTGGATCATACGTCGTCTTACCTAGGACTGACCATTGCAAGTCCAGTAATATCAGTTAAGGCTGAGGGACAGTGACTACAAGGATGTAATACAGTTATGTTACATCTAGTAGTAGAATGGATACTATTCTGCACAGTAAAAAGTGAGGAGATGCTTCTTTTTTTCAGGATCTTCCTTGGAAAAGGCATATGGGCCCAGGATTAAGTGAGGGAAACAGAAATGCATTTGTTTAATGAACTGTTTAATGAACTAGGGACAATTCCTCTTCCCATGGAGTGATACAAGTGCACTGTGAGAAAAGTAGTATATGCTTATATGAGAATAKAATATATTGAAAATGTATGTTTTCTAAAAATTAAAAATAACTTTGCATGGGTAACTAACTTTTGTGTTTGCAGACTGCTGAGTGCTTTATTTCACAACCAAGGAATCTTTGCGTGCGCTTAAGAGTAATCTAAAGATGAAGAGAAACATAAAACCTTAGCACCCGGAGAGATTCTGATAAATTCATCTGAAGTAAACCACATTTTTATCATTAAGAATTTCAGAGCTGTTGAAAGCAATGTATAAATAAGTATTTTTCCAGTCATATGAACACAGTTGGGTTGTGTTCTGGGTTTTTTTGTTTTTTGTTTTTTTTTTTTTGAAACTAGAGAAATTGGTTTTAAACTGTTCAGTTCTATAGTTACTGTGGTCTGTTCTTCAGTGCCAGAATTCTGTCATTTCTGAAGGGGGAATTGGATTTACTTCTGCTTAGCACTTGGGCTTAACAAAGGGTTAAATTTAAAACAAAAAAATTACAGAGCAGGAAGTTCAGATATTGATCATTAAAATAAAGTCAAATTTTAAGTATATGTGAACAGGGTGAGTAAATGTTACTTTTTAACATAGGTCAGTCTTTGCCAACATACGTATAATGCATCGAGTACATGAGATTGTACAAAGCAACATAGACTGTAATGATTTCTGTTTAGCTACCGCTGCTAACTAGATCAGTGAATCCTTAAGTATCTGATTTATACATATGAGGTGTTTTTACATTAAACAAAGACTTGACATTAGGAAGCATTTATTTACCGAGAGGGTGGTCAAACACTGGAACAGGCTTCCTAGAGAGGTGGTTGATGCCCCAAGTCTGTCAGTGTTTAAGAGGCATTTGGACAATGCCCTTAATAACATGCTTTAACTTTTGGTCAGCCCTGAAGTGGCCAGGCAGTTGGACTAGATGATCGCTGTAGGTCCCTTCCAACTGAAATACTCTATTCTATTCTAAAACAATTTTTGAAGCAAAGCACTGGGCAGAAACGGTTATTTTGACAAATCTTTATGGAGTTCATGAAACTGTGTGAACAAAGTGATTCTGCAAGGCATAGCTAAATATGTTTTAACTGTTCTTATTTACTTATTCCTTTTTTTTCCCCTGGGGAAATTACTCTCATCATACAGAAAAATAAACCTTTATCCCAGCATTTCTAATCTGTCTTGTGCTTTCCAGTTTAGACTAAGTAGGTGTTATGGCCATGGCTCCTATTTGTTTTCTTCCTTTAGTCATCTATGCTATCTCAACCATTTTGGAAGGTCCGCTCCAGAATGGGCAGGTGCCGAATGAATTTCTTCAGGATCTGTGGTGGTAGAATAATGCTTTCTGCACAGATGTTCATAGACTTCTTTGCTGTAGGTATTTGATGTGTGTGTTTCTCCAGGTAAAAGCATATGTCTCCTTTTTTTTTTTCTTCTTCCTCGTAATTGATAGCAATTCCTTCCCTTTTCCTTTTTCATTCTTTATCTGAAAAGCTTAATGGGCATAGAAAAAATATACTCGCCATGTTCAGTCAAAATAGGAGTCTGTTTCTCCWGATACTTTGATTAGGAGGAAGAAACAGAAGTTTCAGATATTTCTGTTTTTTGAGTTTGTGAGCTTTCCTAGGACTATTTCATGAGACAAAATAGTGTACTACCAAAGAGAATGTTTTTTTTTCAGGAAAAAGGGGAAGAAATACACCCCATATCACTCAGCCTGTGCAGAAAGTGCCATTGACTATTAAGGGGATAAGGATTACCTAAAGTTCCAGAAATACATCCAGTCTTCTTTCTCCTTTTGCTTTTAGCAATTCTTTTGGTTGTAGATTGTCCTATGCTTATGTGCCATGCAGTTTTAATATATTTAAAGGAGCATTTTGATTGTTTTCCCCCTAAAATGATCATGCACAAATGAAATTGAGCAGCTTCTTGAGCTGTTAGGTGATTTAGTGGACAAATCAGACTTTTTTTTTTCTGTTGGCACTAGTCTTTAAGTTCTTTCTGAAACTGCCTGCATTGCTTGAACAGCTTGTTAAGCTCTTATGTTACTATTTTGGTTGGTTATTAATGGTTTGGAAGATCAAGCTTGTCTACAAACTTTGCTGAGGACATTTTTTATTTATGGTAAAACGTGTGAAGGGTTAAATTGAGGATATTACAAGCTATATGAGTTCAAAACTGTGAATTAATGACACTTACTGAGCTGAATTACAGTGTGAAACTTTGGTATCTCAACCCTTACAATCCTTTCAGGGATACCGCCTTTGTAGAAATGTTCTTAATTCAAGAAGTCCCTGAGCAGCTGGTGACCAGGAACATTCTTGGGAAGTATTACAGATTCTTACCTTGTTCTTATGCTTTTCTGATTGTAGCTGCTTTTTGCCACTGCTGGAATAAGAGTATCAGGATAGACTGATCTTTACAGTACCTGGTATGGCCAGTCTTTATGTTCTTATGTGTATGGGAAAACAGAGGAAGAAAAAACAAACTTGAAAAGGAACAAAATAACAGTAGAAAATATTTTAAAAACTCAAATCACCTTAGCTCAGTATAAGAGTCATTAAAATGGTTTAATCTTAATCTGCAGTCAGAAAYACTAACCAATTATAAGGTAATTGTATAGTATTTATGCAGAGGAATTAAAATTGCTTGGAATCCTAATGGTGAGCATGGGAGGCCTATCCCAAAACCTAATGTACTATTTCTTTCATATAACCCTAATTCTAGGTTTTTATAGCAATTCATTTTGGGATAATAAAACCAATTCTGGTTACCATGAATTAATGGCATATCTAGGTATGTATAATTAAAGAGGAATAGGAGGCAATTTTCACTTTGGATTGGCAATTCTGATATTGCAGAACTTCCTGTAGTGTCTTTTAAAGCAGTTTGTAGTGGTCATTGTCAAATACAGACTTGGAATCGCTGATTTTCCTGGGTTTGTTAATATTTCAATTTGTATTTGCACATTTTTGGTTAAGTTGGAATACAGTGTCTCTCAGTATAATTAAATGCATATATAAAAATCCCACTTCTGAATCGATTAGAGAAGTTCTGAAGTAATAGCATGTGCAGACCAGGTTCATTYACAAATACCAATTTTAATCCTAGTGCCTACTTTGGCTAAAGTAAATAAAACAGATGCGCCCAACATTCTTTTAAAGCTATCTTYTGTTCATATTGCTTGTTCTGAAATGTGGACTTGGCAGTACCTAAATGGAGAATACAGTATCTTTTACTTGTTGAAGTCTGAGTGGACCTCTTAGAAGACCTGTATTGAACAACATATTAATACGCTTTTCAGCACTGTTCAGTAGCACGAAAATGTGATTTAGGTCTGAATGAGTGTAATAAATGGTGACCTTTGAAGAGACTCTACTAGTTATTAAAAATAATAAGCTGTAAGGGATGTAAACTGGTTATTTAATCCTTCCTCTTGCTCCAGGGTAGGATCAAAGAACTTATTAGGACTTGTAGCTACCTAACATGTTCTTAAAGACCTTCAGTGGTGGAGATTTCACATCATATCTAGCCACCTTTAACAATGAAAGATGGTAAAACAACAGAATAAAGTTCAACTTCTGTGCCTGCAGTGCAGAAGATTCAGCTTAGGGTTAAACCTATTCGTACGCGCTCTGTCTACTTGGAGATCAGCTTCAATTTGCAGCAGTGTTTTCCTCACAGATATATTCTATAAACTATAATCTATTCTGATTATTTCTGCTTCCACTGGACTCTGGTGGCTCCGTGACTGCCTTAGATTGCAAGAAATTGGAGTGCCCAAAACATTATTGCTTGAATTGAGTGTTTACCAGTATTACGAAGACCAGACAATTACTTTAAAGCGGCATTTTTGCTTATGTATTACAGTATGCCTTTTTCCCAAAGGCATAAGATTCCTGTCTTGCATTCAATTTGTGGTCTATTGTGATGTCTAGAACCATTTTTAACATAACTGCTGTATATCCAGCTTATATGCAGCTGTGCTGCATTTTTGCTGTTGATTAAATTTAATAACTAACTTAAACTACTTGCCTAAGTTTAATAGTTCTTTCTTTGTCCCTGTTCAATGGTATCCTGTTTTCAGACTATTTTTCTAGTTTGTCAAGATAATTTAAATTTTTCTTTTTTTTTTTTTTAATGATGCAATATTGGTAACTATTCTGAGAATGATTTCTGGTCAGTCCTGCTTCTCTAGGCTTACTGTTAATTTGAGTCTTCTCATCTGTCTATGATTCTCAGCTGAAGCATGGCTACGATATTGGGAGTGCATTGTGTAACAAAGAAATTGGTTTTTACTACTTTTTCCTAGGTATTTTGTAGATATTTAGAAAATTCCTAATTTTGGTGTATGTCCTGTGTATRCTTTAGTTCTCTTTACCTTACTCATCCATGACAGATTCTTACAGATACTTGCTGATGGCTCTGAGATCTCATAGCCATTCTTTTAAGTAAAGTCTAAAGTTTTTGGGTAGAAGTTTGTGATTTAAAGGTATTTCTGTTCCTGATGTCCAGTATATATATTTAATGTGCTTGTCGTGTGTCGCTTTTCACTTCATGGTATTGGAGTATATGAGCCACAGTTTGCTCAAATCCAAAATGTATAATAAAATGAAATACAAGAAGACTCAAGTGTTAGTTCTGACTGACTTCAAGTAAATCTTACATATTAGGAGGGCAGAAAACTAAGCTGACTCTTGATCAAAATTGTTAAAAACATAYATGCATTGGTATCTGATTTGTATCTTTCACCATTTTTTATAAATAAGATTATTTTTATCTCCTTTTTTTTTTTTTAACAGAAATCTTTTGGACAGAGATACATTTTCTAAATCTGATCCGAGTAAGTATATAGCATTTTATTGTTTCTTCTCATCATACATTCCAAATGTGTAAAACACTGGGTTAAAAATTAGATGGGTGGTTTTCTTAAGTGTCACTTAGATTCATATTGTCTTTGTGACAATTATTTAAAGTAATGAAGTTACACTTAAATAAGTTACACTTATATTTTCTGTTATATGAATTGGAATTTTAAAGACTCTGTATTCAATATTGCTTTCCTGAGCTACATGGTCCCTTATTTAGCAGTCAGCCTACTTTTTCCTAAAATTAATACATGCAGAAAAGTATTTATTTTTCTTTTTTTTTTTAATTATCTGTTGTTCTAGATCTCTTTCAAAGCTAGTAAGCAAACTTCTAAATAAACTAGAAGCACTTGTTGCTGCTAGTACATAGTGTCCACTAATCTTAGAGSCAAATGCTGAAAAATAAAATTAAGTTAATTCATCTCTGGGAAACACAACCTTTCCTGATCAAAAATAGTATGATGGTTTATGAATTAATGTTTTCAGATATGTAATATAGTGACACCCATTTTCCCCTTAAGTTTTATTAGTGCATGACTGGATCCCAAAAAACTCTYGTGCCTCCTATGAATTTATATATGATGGGACTTCTGATTGAAAATCCATTACTGTCTTCCTGTATTGGGCACTTTATAAAAATTTTATCAAGGAACTAAGACCACAGAAGATTTCCTTTTTTTCTGATAGTGTTTAATCAAGTGTTAGTTAGTTAGTTGTTTAATCAAGTTAGTTAGATTATGGTGTCTTGGGTCATGTTGTCTCCCCTACAACTCTGTATCTTTTTATCGTAAGTTTGTTTTGTTTTTTTAAGCCTGGGCTTTTCTTCCTCAGAATACCATGTATTGTGCTTACTGACATTGGAAGTAACCCGAGATGCATACACTTCGTTCAAGTGTCTGGACATGTAACCATGTCCTGATAGGGTATACTTGAATACTGAGTCAYGTGACAGTATGAAACATTTGAGTACTTTTGTGAGAGTATATTTGTCTGTTCTTAACCAAAAGTTTTTTGAGAGAGGTTCCACAATAGACTTTTGATGGGAAAAGCTTCTACTTCCTGGGGAAAAGCTGCATGAAGTTAGGAGTACCTTTGACATTCCTAACCTATAAAACATTTTTTTTTAAAAAAGGAGACATGGGCAATACCATGCCTCTGGTGCAGGGAGATCATGCAGAAGTAGGATTGAGTGTCTTGCATATTACTAACTGTTTTTTAGTTGGCTAATAAAACCTCAGTTGTCCACGTTAAGCAATTTTGAAGAGTGGTCAGTGACCTATTGCCCCTGATAGATTGAATTCAGAGATCTCTTTACTGAATAAAGGCGCCTTTCAACAAAAGTGACGAGGTGTCTAGTTTTTAAGCTCAAATATTATTAGGGACAAGTGCTTCAAGTTTTTATCAGATAGGGAACTGTATTAGGCATAAATTGCAGGGATTGAGTAGCAGGGGACTGCAATGTGACCTGTGTGGGAGGAGGCCATGAACCACCCTGTGACTGTCACAGCTCTGAAAGCCATGTGGGTAACCATTGCCTGCCAGAAGTCCTGCCACAGACTACACAGTGCCCCTGCCCAAACATATTTTAGAAGAAAAGCGGCAGCAACTAGGAGCTAGAGGCACAGCTGCAGAAGATACTACTGGAGCCACGCTTCTGAAGATAYGCTGCTGGAGATGCACTCTTGAAAGGAGACACTCCATGCAAAAGGCAGTACAGCTCTGAAGGGTCTGTGGCCTGTGGGCAACCCAAGCCGGGGCAGGTGGGCAAACCCAAGAGATTGTGGCTGGTGGGTGACCCAAGGGACACAAGGAGACAGAGTGGCAGGAAAATCTGAAGAAATCTTAATATCTATCTTTAAAATATTTCTATGAAGTAAACTGGTGGTAGTTTTTATAGATTCRAAGTATATGGAAATATTTTTTAAGGTGTCATAACCTTGCCTATCAATTCAAAACATACTGCTTTCCTGTTTCTGGTAGATAGCTTATTTAAAGCACTCAAATTGGTGGTGTGCTTTAGAGGCCTGGTCTCAAGTTGTGAGTACCCAGTTACACTGCCAATCAGGCCTATCTGTCACAGGTTAGCAGTGCAAAAACATGAAAKAAAGTAATACTGTCCTTGGTAAAGAGAGAAGGGGGAAACTGTTGGCTCTGGAAGTGCTCATACTGTATTTGCACTCAAGAAATTACTTGGCAAAGCAGCTTTGATTGTGGGTACTCTCCAAACAGTGTACATTTAGTTTTAGTATTCTGCAGGTTTTTTTACTAGCCGATTTAGTTTGTTTACTCCTGGTGTCCTTTAGTTGAGCACAGAGATATGGCCCTACTGTAAAAGTGAAAGGGGTAAGGGTGTAGTATAAAAATCACAGAATCACAAAATCACAAGAATAGTTTGGGTTAGAAGGGACCCCCAAAGGTCATCTAGTCCAACCCCCCTGCCATGGGCAGGGACCTCTGACTATTAAAGACTGAGGCAAAGGCGGCATTAAGTACCTCAGCCTTTTCCTCATCCCTGGTGGCAATGTTCCCTCCYGCATCCAATAAAGGATGGAGATTCTCCTTGGCTCTCTTTTTGTCGTTAATGTATTTGTAAAAACATTTTTTGTTGTCTCTKACGACAGTGGCCAGATTCAGTTCTAGCTGGACCTTTGCCATTCTAATTTTCTCTCTGCATGACCTAACGAGATCCCTGTACTCTTCCTGAGTTGCTTGCCCCTTCTTCCAACAGTGGTAGACTCTCCTTTTTTCCCTGAGTCCCAGCAAAAGCTCGTTGTTCAGCCAGGCTGGTTGTCTTCCCCACCAGCTCTTCTTATGGCACATGGGGACAGCCCGCTCCTGCGCTTTTAAGACTTCCTCCTTGAAGAACGTCCAGCCTTCCTGGACCCCTTTGCCCTTCACGACTGCCTCCCAAGGGACTCTCTCAACCAGTGTCCTGAACAGGCCAAAGTCCACCCTCCCGAAGTCCATGGTAGTGGTTTTGCTGACCCCCCTCCTTACTTCACCAAGAATCGAGAATTCTGTCATTTCATGGTCGCTAAGCCCAAGACGGCCTCCGATCACCACATCTCCCACCAGTCCTTCTCTGTTGGTAAACAGCAGGTCAAGCGAGGCACCTCCCCTGGTAGGGTTACTCACCAGCTGCGTCAGGAAGCTATCTTCCACAYACTCCAGGAACCTCCTMGACTGTTTCCTCTCTGCCGGGTTGTATTTCCAGCAGAYGTCAGGTAAGTTGAAGTCCYCCAYGAGGACAAGGGCTGGCGATCGTGTGACTTGTGCCAGCCGCTTGTAGAATGCTTCGTCTGCCTCTCCATCCTGGTTGGGTGGTCTATAACAGACTCCCAGCAGGATATCTGCCTTCTTGGCCTTCACCCTCATCCTTACCCATAAGCACTYGACCTGATCATCACAGTCATTGAGCTCTGTACAATCGAAACACTCCCTAACATACAGAGTCACCCCACCGCCTCTCCTTCCTTGCCTRTCCCTCTGAAGAGCTTATAGCCATCCATCTCAGCACTCCAGTCATGAGAGTCATCCCACCATGTTTCTATGATGGCGACTAAGTCATAGCTATCTTGCTGCACAATGGCTTCCAGCTCCTCCTGTTTGCTGCCCATGCTGCGTGCATTGGTGGAGATGCACTTGAGCTGGGCTCTCAATCTCACCCCCGACATCGGCATGCCACCCCTAGGCTCATCTCTAGCRAGCCTGGTTTTATCCCYTTCCCCCTTCGAACCTAGTTTAAAACCCTCTCGATGAGCCCCGCCAACTCATGGGCAAGAATCCTTTTCCCCCTTYGAGACAGCCTAACTCTATCYGTCGCCAGCAGGCCCAGTGCTGTGTAAACCTCCCYGTGATCAAAAAGGCCRAAATTCCACTGATGGCACCAGCCTCTGAGCCACGTGTTAATCAGGTGTGCTTTCCTGTTCCTTTCAGTATTCTTCCCTGCCACTGAAGGGATTGAGGAAAACACCACGTGTGCTCCCGATCCTGCAACCAGTCGGCCCAGTGTCCTGAAGTCCCTTTTGGTTGCTTTGGGACTTCTCTCCACAACCTCATCACTGCCAACCTGCATAACCAATAGCGGGTAATAGTCAGAGGGCTGTACCAAACCAGGGAGTTTCCTAGTAATGTCTCTAACCTGGGCCTCAGGGAGGCAGCAGACTTCCCTGTAGGATGGGTCTGGGGAACATTGCCACCAAGGATGAGGAAAAAGCTGAGGTACTTAATGCCKYCTTTGCCTCAGTCTTTAATAGTCAAACCGGTGATCCTCAGGGTATTCAGCCCCTTGAGCTGGAAGACAGGGATGGAGAGCAGAATACGCCACCCATGATCCAAGAGGAAGCGGTTAATGACCTGCTATGCCACCTGGACAGTCACAAGTCTATGGGGCCGGATGGGATCCACCCAAGAGTACTGAGGGAGCTGGCAGAGGAGCTTGCCAAGCCACTCTCCCTCATTTATCTCCCTCATTTATCAGTCCTGGTTAACGGGGGAAGTCCCGGACAACTGGAGGCTTGCCAATGTGACGCCCATCTACAAGAAGGGACGGAAGGAGGATCCGGGGAACTACAGGCCTGTCAGCCTGACCTCGGTACCAGGGAAGATTATAGAGCTATTCATCTTGAGGGCGCTCACAAGGCAGGTGCAGGACAACCAGGGGATCGGGCCCAGCCAGCATGGGTTCATGAAGGGCAGGTCCTGCTTGACCAACCTGATCTCCTTCTACGACTGGGTGACCCGCCTAGTGGATGAGGGGAAGGCTGTGGATGTGTTCTACCTGGACTTTAGTAAAGCCTTTGACACTGTCTCCCACAGCATTCTCCTGGAGAAGCTGGCGGCTCATGGCTTAGACGGGTGTACTCTTCGCTGGGTAGAAAAGGGGCTGGACGGTTGAGCCCAGAGAGTTGTGGTGAATGGAGTTAAATCCAGTTGGCWGCCGGTCATGAGCGGTGTTCCCCAGGGCTCAGTATTGGGGCCGGTCTTGTTTAATATCTTTATCAATGATCTGGACGAGGGGGTTGAGTGCTCCCTCAGTAAGTTTGCAGATGACACCAAGCTGGGCGGGAGTGTTGATCTGCCTGAGGGTAGGAAGGCTCTGCAGAGGGATCTGGACAGGCTGGATCGATGGGCCGAGGCCAATTGTATGASGTTCAACAAGGCTAAGGGCCGGGTCCTGCACTTTGGTCACAACAACCCCAGGCAACGCTACAGGCTTGGGGAAGAGTGGCTGGAAAGCTGCCCAGCAGAAAAGGA